>JAGDQP010022171.1:0-23330 GCA_022664845.1 Lepisma saccharinum
CCTAAAAAAACAGCAGTCAGTGTTTATATATATATATATATATATATATATATATATATATATATATATATATATATGAATAAAAGACAGTGGCGATCACAGTGAGAGCTTCGGCTCTCCTCTCCCAACCCGTCTGGTCAGCGTGGGAGCAGTAGACCAACTCCTCCCTTCGGGGAGAGGCCTCATCCACTAGTGGATTGAATATGGCTGTGATTTATTATTATATATATATATAAGTGTTTGGAGTATACGTAAGTATTAGTGTATTTATATATTTGATGTATTTTCTGCAACGTCTCATCACGCAAGAAGCGAACGAATTAACTTAAAAAAAATCCCTTTCGGTAGGCCTACAGGCTGAGCTAGATCTCGAAGTTTTTTTTTTTTATTTTCATAAATTCAAATCTCGCCCTCGTATGAGAGCTATCGAGAAACTATTTATTGATTTGTAGATTACTCATCAAGAGCTATTCAACGATGCCCCACAAGACGTGTATATATATATACGCTCGCTTTGCTTCGCTGGGAGCGCTGACCCCAGACCCTCCTAGGGGGTTCGTCCCCAACTTCACTATTTTTGAGAAGATGCGCCTCCTTTATCTTAACCAAAATCTCCCTGCAGCACTACACTACAATGATCTCAATCTGCACCCTCCCACGGGGAGCTGCGCCCCCAAAAGGGAGGTTTGTCCCATTTATTGTAACCTACTCTTGGTCATACACCTTCAAAGAAAATTTCGTTTCTCTACCTTCGATGGTTTGGAAATTGGGTTTTTAGGGCGGCCATTTTGGATCCCAGTTGACGACTTTTTGAAAGTTTTCTTATATTGTCGTGACCTACTTGTGATGGTACATATTTAAGTAAAATTTCCCAGCTCAAACGGTGTGAAAAATGGTATTTTGGGCGGTTATTTTGGATCCAAGATGGCGACTTTTCCCAAACGTTGTAATATTTCCCTAAACTACTCGTCACAATGCACATTTATGCCAAATTTCTTATCTCTAGCTCAAACGGTGTGGAAAATCGATTTTTAGGTCCGCCATTTTGGATCCAAGATGGCGTCTTTGGACACATCATGTAATATTTTAGTAACATACAGGTGATAATGTACCGTGTTACCAAATTTGATATTTCTAGCTGCAGCCGTTTAGGCTGTGTATTCTATACAACAATGGGTTCGGCGGCCATTTTGAATCCAAGATGGCGACTTTTTCAACATTTCGTAATATTTTCTTTAACTACTAGTGACAATACACCTTTATGTCAAATTTCGTATCTCTAGCTCAAACGATATGGAAAATAGATTTCTTACTTCCGCCATTTTGGATCCAAGATGGTGTCTTTGAACTCATTAGATAACATTTTCGTAATCAAAAAGTAATGTTGTACCTTTATGCCAAATTAGATTTCAATAGCCCCAGCGGTTTAGGCTGTGTATTCTATACAACAATGGGTTCGGCGGCCATTTTGGATCCAAGATGGCGATCGATTTTGCTCATTAAGGAACTTAACCGCACTATTAAGCCTAGAAACAACATATAACAATTTGGTTGAAACATCTTCAAAATTATGGCCGCTAGCGTGTTAATATATATATATATATATATACTTTGATATCGTACCAATCTCAATAGGTATATTTTTCTTCGAAATCTACCTAAAAGGCTAAGGAAACCGCTGAAGGACGCGTGTGTGTCAAACAGGCCAGTCAAGTCGTTGCTAATTTCAATTTTGTTTTGAATTTACTTTTTACCAGCACTTTTTTTAAATACCTATTTTCAATATAGTCTTTAAAATAATATTGTTGTCAAAAGGAACACACAATCTGGTTTCAAGAGCATAGAAACCATGCAATTCTCGTCCTTGGGACGATATAAAAAAACAATACTTTTGATCAACCCATTCGCTTATCTTCGGGCGAAGAACGAGTGAGCATAGGCTGGCTTTTATTCATTTTTATAAAATTGTGAAGATTTTGTTTCATCTTTCTTTGCAAGGGATGAGGGATGGGTAAATGCACGGCAGTGTACACCCGTATTTTAATTACAATAAAAAACACACGAACCCGTAAAATCCTGGCCTAGGGAGATAACATAACTATCTAGCAGGCAAACTATCTGAGGTTAACAACCGTAAGATGCAGGTGGTCAACTTGACGTTATTCATATGGATTTGAGCAAAGCCTTTGACGCTGTTATTTAGAATGCTCGACTACAGAAACCGGCTAAAATTTTCTAATACAACTATAAGATACATTGCATTTATATTTGTACAATTGAAAAGAAGCTATCTCGTAGAAAGAATATGTGACAATCTATCGGGAGTCGCTGAAAGATCTCATCTGGGACCGGTGTTCTTTTGCTTGTGTGGAAGTATTGAAAATTCACCGTTTCTCTTATCTGTCGATAAGATCTCAAATAAATGCGACTTATAAGAGAATTAAAACTTGAACAAGATCTAGAGGGAGCTAAAGAGTGGAGAGATAGAAACTGTGCTGAATGTTTATAAATTTTAATCAGTATACGAAACAAAATCACATCAACTGTGTTTATACCATAAACGGAATTGATTTGTCTAAGTCTACTGATTATTAAAGACTTGGTCCTAATTGTCTACACCGAAGTAAGCTTCAATTCCAGTATTACTTAATAGACTAATGTTCCAGTGTTCCGTAATCCGTTTCAACCATTTGGAACACGCAAAAATAACCTTAAAGGCAATTTAGTAGAGTTAATTCAATTGTCTCATATTTTATACAGAAATAAATAAAACAATCTACTTCTATCCTCTAATCTTTGGACCTTAATATGTAACATACTGCTTTGTATAGAAACCACCTTAGCAGTACAAGGATGTTGGAACAATAACGCTAATATATCGTTCACGATTGGTTGTTCTGACTAAACATCGATTTTTATTGGCGTGGAACGATATTTCAACATTCAATACAATTCTAAAAGCTTAAGAAACGGGTTGAACTTCAACCAGAAAACGTTCAATAGAAATTAAGATACCGTTCCGAAGAACACCGTGTTAGACAATGTCTGTGAAAGAGAAAGACAACACGTTCTAAATATAAAACCTCTCCATGCTCTGCTCAATGTTATTATCTAATGAAAATAGAGTCTACGTCACCACATTGCATGTCTGAGTTTATGAAGTGAATAAGTGACACGTTATTTTCGAAAGGTAGCTCCGTGGCTAAAATTACGGATAACAAATCGCAATGTTGCAGGTTCGAACCCAGACAAATGCAAAGTTTTTCATCCCTATATACACACGAGAGAATAAGACGCATAATGGAATAAAGGCAGGACATATTCAAGATCACGTTCTCCGTAAAACTACTGGAATTAATATATGTAATTACACTTATATTAAAATAGTACATTTCTGTTAGTAAAAGAGGTTGATTTGCTATGACGTCAATTATCAACAGAATTATTTGTTATTCGATGTTGATTGATATTGGGTAATGAGACCGATCAAAATCGGAAATCATACGTTATTGACATCGGGTGACATCTAGGTGCCACTGGGACAACTTTTCTGTTTCCAAGCGTTTTCAGAAATTTACCTTCAGCCTCCAGACAACACAAGAATAGCCTTCTTTCGTCTTCACGTAAAGAGTTAATAACGTTGATTCATTGCTGAAATCTTACCCTGTTCTGTTAATGAACCCAAAATTTCTAAAGGCACTAATTAGTTGTAAGAATGTGTAGGATCATTCCATGAGAAATCCTCCAATTTTAGATATGTTTGCATCACCATTTTAGAAAAAAAAATCGTATGTGGGTTCCTTCATATCTGAAGATAACAAAACCACTTTTGAAAAAAAAAAAAAGGTATGTCTTTATTTCTCCCGAGGCGACCATGTTTCCAACATGGTGGATGGCCTTTTCTACTCCGGTAGACATGTGCAGAAACTTGAATATCTCAAAAACGAGAAGAGCTGGATAGCTGAAACTAAAACCGTTGTGTAGTCCCGAAAGTGTACTTTCAATATGTGGAATCATCATTTCTCAAAATGAATTCCTTGATTCTAAAAAAAAAGGCTGAAAATGAGTAACGAATTGTATAAAATTGTATATTTAAACCAAATTTTGGGGGGTGAATGTGTAGAATATAAGGTTGCAAATATTTGTGATATTTAGACCCACCACTGAGTGTATGCATGCAAAAAAAAGCATGGCCTTAAATCACACCTCTTTTTTCTACGGGGGTTTAAACATGACCCTTTGAGAAAAATACCGGATGCGGGATTAAATATCTCAGATGGGTCCCTATCAAAAAATCTGAAATTTGGTGTCAAAGTAGCTTTCTGTGCCCAACCCACAGCAAAATTTGCAACTTTCATTTCGAAGTGGTTTAATCAATACATTTGGATTGTCTCCGTCATACTATGAAATGCAAATATGGTATCTTCACAAAGTCCGCCATATTTCTCTTAAGGAGCAATTGAATATATGCATAGACTTAATAATAAGATTGACGTATCACGTCTACATGTTTTTGTCTGTGTTAAGGACCACGTGGTTTTGAAGCCTGGCGCTAGATGACTCTTGTGTCTACTTTCAGTCGCTGGTTCTTTCCAGTTGTAGCCACCAGGGCCACCAAACGGCAGGATTTAAAAGCACGTGCTCTTAAGGAAAAAGCCATTGATTTTAGCGCAGACGAAAATAGCTGTCGGCCGAGCGGTCTGCGGCGGTAGGCCGTCGGCTCGAAGGTCCCGGGTTCGCGTCCCGGCAGGGGCATGGGTGTGGATTTCAACAGCTAATGGCGAATCGTGACGAGCCGAAGTCCAAAGTTACTAGACTGGTCCATACAAACTAAAGTTTACCAAAGTTTTATGAAAATAGCTAAGAGGCGTAAGTCTGTATTATTTAGTCTATGATATAAGACTGGAAACACTTTATGTTTAGACCTATTCGAAAAATGCTTCGGTTGAACTACTTTTTACGGGGGTTTAAACATGGGCCTTCGTCGAAAAATGCCGGATTTTAGGTTTAAATATTTCAAATGGATCATCACTCATCATACCATGTAACGGACCTCTCAATTTGGTAATTGATCGTCAGCTACAATTGTATAATATTATTCAGAAAAAGGTATAAATTTGTATTATTTAAATTCATTTCATTTTGGACACTTAGTTTTGACACATCCTGTGTGCACTTTTGGTTTGTATAATGCTCTAAGATATCCAGTGCGCACCGTTGTATATGGTACGTGTATATGTAAATCAGACTAAATTGTTTATATATGTAAAGTCGTGTATATTCGTATGACGTCACAAACCGGACACATCCGAGCGCCAACCGGGAGTATAAATATCACAGCAGTAGCCCCGAAGCTCAGCAGATCTCTCCGGCCTACGGGCCGAATAACATCAAACGCTCTTTGATGCATTTCCTTCTTCGGACAACCTAGTCCACCAATAAACCTCTTGTCATTATCATCGATTCTCTGATCTTTTATTGGTCTTTACCTTTTGTATTGCTTTATCATAAATGCTCTTAGAACTTCACTCTACCTACCTAATTACCTTCCTAGTGTTTGCTAGTCCAAGCAATAAGGCAGGTAGCGACCCTCTACCTTTCCTGGTGCAATTAGTCTAAGCAATAAGGCAGGAAGGGGCCCTCATTACCGCTATTATCTTTTACTTCCGTATTTTTACTTGTACTAATTTGATATTTTCTTTACAGTATTGCGTTTACGGTTCATCCCGCGACCTTAGTCGTGGCTTGAGTTAGTATAGGTATACCAAAGGGTACTCTCCTGAGGTCCATTGCGATAGTTTAGATTCAGATAGATTAGGTCTTCTCCTCTTGGGACATTACAACCAAAATCTGAAAATTGGTCTCTGCGAAGCCTTGTATGTGTGCAAATCACAGTAAAAGTTAGTTGCAATTTTTATTTTTGAGTGGTTTGGTCACGTAAAGGTAGCTTAAAATTGCTGCTTTCAAGTAGCGTAGTAATAAAATAAATCACAGCCATATACAATCCACTAGTGAATGAGGCCTTTCCCCGAAGGAAGAAGTTGGTCTACTGCTCCCACGCTGACCAGGCGAGTTGGGAGAGGAGAGCCGAAGCTCTCACTATGATCGCTACTGTCACAACAGCTCCCCAATTGTCCTCACGATGCTGGGTCAACACCATAATTGTTAGCCCCCACCGGGAATCGAACCCGGAACCGCTCGCACTGAAGTCGAACGCGCTACCGACTAGGCTACGCAGGAGCTCAGCGTAGTAATATGAAGCTACATATACCATATAATCCACGCGTTCTGACAAATCTACTTAGAAATACAAGTTGCATTTTGGTCGTAAGCTGGGTACAACTAAAGCCCCATTATCACCAAATTTCAGGTTTTTTCATGAGGGCCCATCTGAGATATTTAAGCCCGGAATCTGTCATTTTCAACCAAGGCCCACGTTTAAACCCCGTTCGAAAAAAATGATGTAATTCAACCCAACAATTGATTGTATATAGACAGTATGTTGGTAAGTCTAAACATTACAAATGATTGCAGCCTTATACTCAGCTGCTTCAATCCCAAAAATTGGTTTAAAAATCCAATTTTATGTAATCCGTTACTCATTTTTCAGCCATTATTTTTAAAATAAAGGGATTTATTTTGAGAAAAGATGATTCGACATGTTAAAAGTATACAGAAGCTGCACAACGGTTTTTGATTCAACTCTCTAGCTCATTCGGTATTTGAGATATTGAAATTTCTGTACATGTGTACGGGAGTAGAAAAAGACATTAGCCATGTTGGAAATATGGTCACCCAGGGAGAAAAAAGCAGGACATAACATACATGTAGAAACTCATGTACAAATAATATTCTTTTTTTAAGTAGTGATGCAACTGGTGTGGGGGATGATTTACGTGCATTGACCCTGAGAAAGAAAAGGTTACTTTGAAATAGAGTATGACGTCCAGATCTTTAACAATACTAGGCTGAGATAATACAGTTGCATTTAGGCATAAACACTGTTAATGTGATTTTGTTTTCTAGAATATTGTAGTGATTTACTTTCAGATGTATTCCACACAAATTTGTCACGCCACTATTTGACTGATTCTAGATGTGGAAGTTTTAATTCAGCCGACAGTCACATCTATTATTGAATATAACTTGAGATTATTTGCAACTAACAGACGTTGTGAATTTTCAATACAAATTAGAATAACAAGAAAAAACATTGGTCCGAAATGGGATCCTTGAGGGACTCCCGATAGAGTATGATATGACCTATGTGCTCAACACATAGTTCGTTTGTAATTATTATATTTGTTTATTTTAAAAGTGAGTTAAGTGGGACAAAAGTTATTTGTTAATATTATTATTATTCTATGTCAGCAATTTGCAGCTGATCCTTTTTGTGTAATACGAAATGTTTCCAGAGGAGGACAATAGATGGCAACACATTTTTCTTCAGGTTTTGTTTGATGTACTGTTAAATGGGACGTTTGGTTTGTTGTGCTATACGTAATAACGGCAAGAATGTTTAGATATTTAACATAGTCTTTTTCAGTTTTATATCTACTGTTAATTGTATTTTCTCGCTTGTCTGAACAAATTAAATGCTGTTGCTTGAGTATAGAGGGAACGTAAAGAATCATGTTTGGTATATGTGAGTATACTCCCCTTAGACCATTTCACCTTCATCACAAATTCCATTTCCCATAAATTCCCTTCCCTAAATTGATGGTACAGCCCTCTGGTGGGTACTAGCTGCGGCTAGGAAAAAAAAACATGTGAATAACCTCCACATTTAGCAAAATCGTAGAGAAAATCCTAGTCACCCGGCTCCATACTCACCTGGAACAACACAACCTAGTACCCGTACACCAAGCAGGCTTCCGTCCTTCCTTTAGCATTGATGATCAGCTCCTTCGACTTACCAACATGATAGTCAATCTCTAGAATGCTTCCAAACCTTCTTGCTTAGTCCTATTTGACCTCGAAAAAGCATTTGATAGAGTCTGGCACAAAGTCCTAATACACAAACTCCGCTCATTCCATATTCCCATAAATTACATCCGCTATGTATTTAACTTCCTCACTAACCGCCTCACCTATGTCTCTATCAACTCCAGTACATCATCTTCCTTCATTGTGGTGATCCACAAGGATCTGCCCTCTCCCCACTGCTTTATATCCTTTTCGTTGCTGACCTTCCCTCATTTCCTAATAACATCCACATATTCCAATACGCAGATGACACCGCCTTTTTAACACTCAGCAACACCATACCACATATAAACAGAACCATGAACGATGCCATCAACACATTTACAAACTGGTGTAGTAAGTGGGGATTATCCATTAACTCCACTAAAACTCAGGCAGTAGTCTTCCTTCCTCGTAAACGTCGTTCACGAGTTCTTCGGAATCCATCAAAACTGTCCCTGATAGTGCAAAATCAACCCATAAATCCTTCTAAACATGTCATATATCTAGGAATCATCTTTGACCAACATCTAACATGGCGTCCACGCTTAAACAAAATCGTAGAAAGCTACAAACCGCCTAAATCTCTTAAAACGCCTAACTGGAACTACATGGGGACTAAAACCACAAACAGTCATAAACACCTATAAAGCATTCCTTCGCCCGACTCTCACGTTTGGACACATAGCATGGCTTGCAGCAGACAGACACATCTACCTTAAACTACAAATCATGGAACGCCACGCTCTGAGGATCGCTTACAGAGTCAAACTACCCAGTCCTACTCAAGAGCTCTACGATCGAATCACCTTTCCCCACCTTCTGCTTCACCTTGAAACACCCCGCCTGAAATACATATCACAGCGCTTTGGGACAGAACACCCACTATTAGAAGACATTATACACACCCACGTACATCATAACGCACCAGCTACACACATATCTTCACCACTCTCGCTTCTTTTCACACTCTACCAATATACTATACCACCCGACCACCCTGAAATAGTACGCATAGTAGCCTTAAGCTCACCTACCATCCCTCACATCATTGCACCCTCATATGCAGCACAGTGACCCATCTTGAACGCTAGGGCTCATCTGTCCACATATAGATCTAGAGTCAACATATATCATTCGCTTGTCTCAATTGTGCCAACGTGTTGTCTTGTCTAGTGCACCTCGCTTTCATCACATCACTTTCACTTTATACATAGTGTATATTTACCGACTATAATTATTATTGTTTATTCGATCTATATCCCTACCTAGTTATATGGTTGTGAGGAAAACTCAAACTCATAAGAATTCCAGACAATGAAAGAAAAAAGTTATATGATCTCAAAATTCTCTTAGCCTATCAATCTTCCCATACCAATCTCTGTTGCACCACTTCCTCTTCCTACATAGAGGGTGTAGCCCTTTGGGGGTACTAGCCATTTCAGGCTAATAAAAAAAACTTGCAAAAAGAAACAAAAAAAAACATGTGAGTACATCAACTACTATATTTTTATATCGGATGTTATATCTGATAGTTCTCAAGGAATAAATACCTATTTTTTGATACCTGGCATTTTACTCTTCTGCAGACCAGACTTGGGGCACCTATTCGGACTTCTCGCTAGATGCTAACGATGTCATCTTGCAACAAAATTCCCACAGAACTCCAACGTCCTGAGATATTCATTCTGAAACGGAGCAGTGACTACATTGAAAGGATCAATCCTAAACAACGACATTCATATATATGATATTACAGAGTAAGTAAGGAGCATTACAAATATCATTGTTATCTGTAACCTATCATTTGTATAAGACTTTTGTTTGGTATTGCACAAGTATACGCAATGTGCTTTATAGTCATTTAGAAAAAAAAATGCTAGGTTCTGTAGCAGAATATACTAATTGCCTTTTAAATAACGCGCTCTTTTCCGCCTGCATCCAGTACAGTTGTTTATCCCATTTTGACTTTTAGATAGCAATGTTGCTTCCCTCGGCCAGGGCCTTACAGCTGTATTGGTTTATTATTGTTATGTAAATGGATAGATAAAAATACATCTTATTTCATTAAAATACCAATTCTTCCCTTTTTGTACTCAATTTAGGAGGGAATCTTTCGTTTTACAGTTACCTTGTTGGTTCGTAGATCTTGGAATGAGTATTCACAAATATTTTACGAAGTAGACACAAATTTAATGAGCAATGAACATTTTTGAAGTTGCTCAAGAGAGTTATATGTGGTTGCCAAATTTTGTTCAAAAAAGCTCGCAAATATGTTCCGTAATTGGATTATTAATCAAAAAAATTCTGTCGCATCTTCGTGCCATCTAGTAACAGCAGTAATTGTAGGGCTTAAAAGGAACAGTTGCTAACTCCATTTTTTTGGGAAACCAAGATTTTGATAGAATTGTGTACATTAAAGTGTCTAATTATGGTAAATGAAGGTAAAAACCTAACGCTTTGTGTATTTTAGAGTTTTGTGCGAAGGAACCACGATACATTTTCTATTCGCTCTCCTGTAAAATTTTCTGGAGTGGTGATCGCAGCTTTTGCTTTTAAGCCCCACAATTAGTTTGTTGGTAGCGAATGCTAATCAGTTTTGCTTTGATTCCCAGTATAAATTATAGTTAATATAATTAAATTAGGTGATATTATACTTATCTAAACTGTACCTATTACATGTAAAGGTATCATTTGGTACAGTCAAGGTAAAAGAAAATCTCTGGAACATCGCATTTAATTTCTTTATTTAATTTGCATTTAAGGGCCAGACACTCAGCTATGTCTTCACCGTGACACGTATACGGGACTGCAAGTGACAGAGTCAAGAAAAAGTTGTCTGTCTATCTCATAAAAATAAGTTAAATAAAAATTAAATACTATATTTCCGGAATACCTTTTTATCTCAGACTATATGAGACTTCCATTCTGTAATCGTCCGCGATTTTAGCGAACTCAAAAAATTAGATTTCGGCTCAGCGTCCTCGCTTTATACGGGGTTTATTAACTTAGCAATTCAACCCCCCCCCCCACCTCCTAATATATTTAGCAAACAATTCGTCTATTGTTTCGCACCCGCTCTGTGTTGTTACGCGTATTTATACAGTACTTTGGGGCACGTTAGTAGTGGTTCCTAGAGTCCTTGTTTTGCACTCAAATTTTGCGTTTTTCACCGGAATGGTTAAAAGTTATTCTTAGCCCCACTCAACACAAATTAACAAAATAATAATAATAAATAAAAATCCCTTTCGGCAGGCCTACAGGCTGAGGTAAATCTCGAAGTTTTTTTTTTATTTTCAAAAATTCAAATCTCGCCTTATATGAGAGCTATCGAGAAACAATTTATTAATTTGTAGATTATTCATCAACAGCTGTTCAACGATACCCCTTCTGCACCTTCTGGAACTTCATCTTCCCATGGAAGGCTGCGCCCACAAAGGGGAGGTTTGCTCCATTTATTGTAATCTACTCTTGGCCATAGACCTTCAAAGAAAATTTCGTTTCTCTACCTTCAATAATTTTGAAATTGATTTTTTGGGGCGGCCATTTTGGATCAAGTTGACGATTTTTTTAAAGTTTTCTTATATTGTCGCGACCTACTTGTGATGGCACACCTTCAAGTAAAATTTGATTTATGAAGCTCAAACGGTGTGCAAAATGGGATTTTGGGTGGTCATTTTGGATCCAAGATGGCGACTTTTCCCAAATGTAATATTTCCCTAAACTGCTTGTCATAATGCATCTTTATGCCAAATTTCGCATCTCTAGCTCAAACGGTGTGGGAAATGGATTTTTTGTCCGCCATTTTGGATCCAAGATGGCGTCTTTGGATACATCATGTAATATTTTAGTAACGTACAAGTGATAATGTACCGCGTTACCAAATTTGATATTTCTAGCTGCAGCCGTTTAGGCTGTGTATTGTATGCAACAATGGGTTCGGCGGCCATTTTTGATCCAAGATGGCGACTTTTTTAACACTTCGTAATATTTTCTTGAACTACTAGCGACAATACACCTTTATGCCAAATTTCGTATCTCTAGCTCAAACGATATGGAAAATAGATTTCTTGCTTCTGCCATTTTGGATCCAAGATGGCGTCTTTGAATTCACTATTTAACATTTTCGTCATCAAACAGTGATGTTGTACCTTTATGCCAAATTTGATTTCAATAGCCCTAGCGGTTTAGACTGTGTATTCTATACAACAATGGGTTCGGCGGTCATTTTTTATCCAAGATGGCGATCGATTTTGCTCATTAACGAACTTAACCGAGCTCTTAAGCCTAGAAACAACATATAAAAATTTGGTTCAAATATCTTCAAAATTATGGCCGCTAGCGTGTTAATATATAAATATATACTTAGATATCGTACCGATCTCAATAGGTAGATTTTTCTTCGAATTTCTCTCGTTTTGCCCGCAAATGTTAAAAAACTATGGGCAAATATATTTTTGGCGACAAATTAATGGTCAAATTGACACTCTGTCAAATTGAAAAACTAAAGCATAGTGTGTTGGACAACACTAAATTTGCATCTTTTAGCCCCGAGGTTTTGCGTTTGCACAGCAATTGTTAAAAAGTTAAAAGTTAGATTTCCGCGAAGTTAATTCCTAAACTTTACTATGAGGATCAAAAGCATCTTCCAGTCATCTTGTCGAAAGCAATTCTTCAGCGGTTTCAGCCCGATAGTGATCGTTTCATCTCACAATTGGTAACCTGTATCTATAAGAATGAGCCAGAGACAAAGCAACAGTTCCGCGAGTGGAGGCACACGGGTTTTCTACGTACGAAGAAGTATTATTATTATTTGAAAATTCTCGACCAATGTATAAGTGTAGCACAGTTGGCAAAAAAAAAAAAAAAAAAAGTTTTTGGCAACTTGTAAGAAATCGCTTCGACAGTTTTTGTCTTCAGTGGTCTTAACTGAACGAACACAGTGACGTGTTCTCAATATACTGTAACGTATTTATACGAGACTCGTAATCACCATCTTTCTTAAAATACATCAAATCGCCATTAAATCAACTTATCCCCTAGAATTTAACTTATAGGAGAGAATAGGATTCACTACAAGTCCTTTTTTGGTTCAAGAAAAGATATCAAGAGAATTTAAATCAGAGCGAGGAGTGAGACAGGAAGATGTAGTGTCAACCCTATTATTTAACCTAGCACTAGAAAAAGTTAACAGACAACTAGAAATAAATCCAGGTGGTACAGTTTTAATAGAATGTGTCAATGTCTAGCTTATGCATATGTTACTGATATTATAGCACGGAACAGAGTAGATCTCGACGAAGTACTTCAAAAATTAGAAAAATTGTAGACGACATAGGATTACATATAAGACAAAATATCTGTTAACATAGTGAAGTGAGAGAAACGAGAGAGAAAAAGAAAAGTAATACTAGGAGGTAAAGAATTCGAGGGATATAAGTTGTTTTCTCTTTGGCACTTTTAGCGTAATTGATTAAGACATTGTATTTTTCATTACAAAGGGGGAAAATACAGTTGTTTTGTTTCTTTCTTTTGACTAAACTCGTCAAATTTGAAATTAAATTGCTCACGAAGACACCTGATGCTGCTGCCATGTTTTACAAAATACATGAAAACGAACAGGTCATGTGCGTGAACACGTTGCTCACTAGTTATTACTAACACACGCATGCACCAGTGTGAAAGTGTAGAATCACATTCTGTATTTTGTGACTATCGACATTCGCCAGTGATTGCTGAAAAACAATATCATCTACCATAAATTTTTGGGATTTCACCAAACCTACTCGGATAATGTTGACAACTATTGTTGTTGTAGGCTTATATCTGATATTCACAGCAATATTTCTAGAAGAGATCAAGGTCCCTCAGGAGGACCAACACATCATCTCTACAAAAAATAAATTAATCTAGAATCTAGTTGCTATTTCCCACTTTAAATTGTTGGAGTTCACCGTTTCTCTTCTTTACAAGCATCTATAGCGCAACCTTTGATGAGTACTGAAAGTTAATTAACAAAATTCAAATCATTTTTAAGAGTAATTAAGAAAATATAACTGAGTGAAAGGAACCATATTATGTCGTAAGTGTGTGATATAACAATCGGTCCCTAATTGACCCCTACATTTTAGCATTTACACTTAATTATCTTTCATTTCCTTTTGCCATCTAGTGACCATCTACTAAAGCTGACTTTCCCACTTCTAGATCAGTAATAAGTACGAACAGTAGGATTTCTTGAATAAAGGTATTCTTTCTGGAGTAAAAATTTAAGAAAATAATTAATACTAGGTAAAATATCTTGAGTACAAGGGTAAATTACCTGACTAGTAAAAAATGTTAAATCGTTATTTCCAATGACGTTTTGATCTCCCTCTCCCTTAGACAATTTTCACAACAAAAAAAAATATATTATTATGCACCTACGACCAGAGAGAAATTTTTGAACCCAATTTCATGTTTCTAGGGTCTGTAGTTTAATCAATTTCCAGTTATGCCTTCACTTCACGTGCTCGAATTGTCTTCACAAAGCCCTTCACCGCGAATACCGCCTAACGCACACAGTGAATACTCCTGTAATTTGAATTTTTCTCGCTAGATGACAAACCATGTTCGCAAATTTACTGCTTCTATGCAGGATTCAGTGTATAGCGAGTCCGATGACGGATTTTGAAGACGAATTATATTATTTGTTTTATTGTTTAGGCATTATTTTCGTGAATCAGTGATTAAATATTGTATATTTTTTTTAGTAGAGTTCAGAATTCGTTGATGAAAGAAGAATGTCCAAATCTCGCGATTATTTAGTTAGTTATAAACCAGATTTTCAGAAAATGCCCACATTCCACATGATTTCTTGGGTGTAAAAACTTTCGCGAGTAGCGAAATTCTACTTTCCCTGATAATGAACATATTTACATTTTTACACACTTCTTTTTTTTTAAATTATGTTCCTTTTATTTTCTTGAACTGTAAAGATCATCTTCCTTTAAAACGACTTCAAGAAAATGTCATCAAAAAATATAACTATTTTCATGAAATTGACGAAACTAATAATAGATGGCAGTAAAGACGAGCTTCCTTTAGTGGCTGAATATACTTAATTACGATATATCGCCGATAGATGGTAGAAAATGTAACCTTACGAAAGTATTACATCTTGCGTACGCCGTACGGAAAACTACCACAAGCAGCTGGTTTCATTCGGTACTTGTTGGTATCGATAACATAATGCCATATCAAGGATGATCCATACATTTTCTTTCATACGTCAAGCCCTCCACATTGTTGCCCCCTATCAGATCAAGCTTTCCTGTCCTACATATGACCAATGCCAGAGAATTACTTCTCCACATATCCTACAGCACTTTAAGAATCACTCAAGGTCAAGTTCTTCATAATCTGACTAGAATAACCACCATATATTCAACCATACCATCGTTACCGCTGTCGTTTACGCAACGTATACTCTCATAGTTCTATCCTCCTTGCTTTTCTCTTTTGAACATAGCATTATACAATTCCTTCTAACCATCCTGACACCCAAGATTTTCCGCATATACACTCCATCACCACTCATCGTTCCGTTCTTTTGGGCACACAGGAGTGCAATTGATGGTATGCGAAGGTATACAGCGTACACCCACTTCAATTGTTTAGGCATCATGACGTACATCCCTCAATATTGTTTACACGTCATGACGCACCGTATACCCACCTAAAATTTATGAAACACCTTGGTTTATGGGAGGGTAAATCAAATGTTTTGCTTCAAAGAGCGAAGCGTATACCCACCTTTTTCGCACTATATCGCGGGCAACGTAGTAAACCTCTGTTAATAACCAGCGCTCCAAATATCTATAACCGATGCCTCGGGCAGTTCTGAGGTAACAAGATAACTGCATTTCTCTAACTAATTACCCCAATGTGTTTGTGGCGTCCAGAGATGAAACGGGTCACCAGAAAACCCATCACCATATTAAATAATACGCTCTTGTAAATGGAAGATACTTCCACAGTCTCGAAAGTTATTGACTGTACTTCCTATAAATAACATACAGATCTATACCCCCGCTCACTTTGGAAAAGAAACCTGATATTCTCTTAAATATCTGGCTAAAGAAGGCTGTGGTGAATGCTTTCAGTGGTTAAACCATTAAAAGGGAGACTCAAGTATAAAAGTGAACTAACAGTATAAATTTAAGGCAGCCCCGATGACAATGTATTGAAGTTTGTATAGTTAGGAACCATTAGACCCCCATATACCACGGCTAGCAAATACACCACGATTGCTGGGGAAATAATCTGCTATAACCACCAATTGCATGTTCTGTAAGCCTTCAGGGCTCATAATCTTTTACTTTGGATCGTGGTTCCTAATTCCCCAAATTTTGGTCCCATCTTTACCAAACTTCGAAATTAGGTATTATAATGAAAAACGATAGGGGGTTGCCATAATGGGGGTGTTTTTCAATATTTTCAGCCGTTTCGGAGATATTGGGCCTAATGTGGTCCTATTGCCAAACTTCGAAATGGGTTCAAAAAAAGTGCCGTAGTCTTTCATAAATAGGGGTTGGAAAATAGAGTTAAATACGTTCACGGGGTAGCCTATCTGCTATGTTAAATAGGGGTTGGGAAAATGGGTCGTAGCCTTTCATAGTGTTGGAGGGTGTGCCAAAGGTGCCTAAAACGTCCTCAAGTGACCCCGTGTCGTACAGCCCTGGAAAATAGACTCCTTGCTATCAGCCAGGTACGGGGAAAGTAGTGCAATTCCTCACAAAGTTAGGTCAAGTGACGGTATTACTACTCCTACTCATATGGAAAGGGCCTGCTTTCTATTAATAGACATCGTTGAGCACAAATCAGAATTCGCTTTCTCTGTTGTTGTTTTGCTTAAGGCCTGTGTTATGAAAAAACAAAGTTACGTGAGAAAGAAAAGTTTTTTTTTTTGCTCCGCTAGATACTAGGATGATTTCAATTCGGTCAATGTAGTTATAACTACAATAACTAGTATATAGTGGAAATCAAAACTGTTCATAGATGGCACGAACATACGAAAGAAATTTGGTTAAAAATGTTGCAACACACCAACGCATTAGCAAATATTGTTTCTTGACAAATTCACAATCATACACAGTTCCTACAACGTCTTCAAACATGGTTATTGAGCTAAAAAGATCGGTCCATTTTGTATAATTTTTGCTACTTCTCAGCACCAGTTGCATCATCCATCAAGATAACAGCAGAAGCATGATTCTGTACTTCAGATATTCAAACTACTTAATCTTATCTTCCACGATTATGTAAACAATTAAACTAACTCTATAGCTTACAGGACTGCAAAGCTCATCGCCTCAGTAATGATCTTGATATTGGGTTCTATCCTGGGCAACATTAAGCTATTTTTCATCATGAAACCTCTCCAAGATCTCTTCTAATACTGCCATCTCAATGTCGTCTCGCTCTCTTCCCCGCAGGCTTTCTAAACCAAGATGGAATATAGTGTTCGTTCTTCCCTCATCCGAGCTAACTGACCTGACCATCTTAGCCGTCGTGATTTCATTATTCTTATACATATTTATTAAATCAAACAGTCTGTGGAGTTCTTCATTATCCAGTCTTCTCCTTTGTCTGGCCATTTCCTCCCATTTCGGCTCATACGAGAGGGTATCCAAAAGTTTTCATTATCACCCGGAAGTTATTGAGCTATGTGAATGAAATTTTGCCAGTGTATTTAGTGGTCCTTATGTACATTACGGGGAAAAACTGAGCTCTTTGTGTCCTTTCTTGACCTTCCGCAGTTCGTCATTGTAGAAGTCTGTACACTAGCTGAATGACGTCATTTTGTTGTAAAATCGCCGAACCTGCAATGCATTTTTCATCTCTGAGAACAACAAAGAGCTACTTATGACGAGACCGGGAGAAGAGAGAAAATACTGCAAGATTTCAATGCCATAGTACCTTGATTTCTCAACCGCAACTTCACTAGGCTGGTACATTGTCCGTATGGAAACGACTCCTTTGGTGAACACACCGTGCAGTCGCCCTAGACATGAGTAGTTGTTCGTGAATAATTTTCCACACACTGCTGTAACTAAGATCAGTCTCATTCATGATTATTTGGATGGTTGCTCGTCAGTCTAATAGGATAAAGTCCTCCGCCTTCTTCACTGTGGCAGAATCGTCCGTGAGTGATGGTCTTCTTCTTCTCGGATAGTCTGTGAGGGACATATGGCCAGTTTGAAAATTCCTTTTCTACCTCACAACAGTGTCATATGACAGGCTATCATTTCCATAAACAGCCATCATTCATCATGAACTTACCGGGCACTGTTCAACTTCAAATCCAGGAACTCTATCTCGCTCCGAGTTTCAATTTTCTCCATCGTGCAGATTGCTGACATCTAATACAACGTGTAAAGAAACGAAAGGATACAAAGAGTTCAGTTTTTCCCCGTAATGTACATAAGGACTACTAAATACACTGGCAAAATTTCATACACATAGCTCAATAACTTCCAGCTGATAATTCATACACAGGATATCTTGCCAAATACGACCCACAACTGGGCAACCTTGATCAATATTGGGCGATTTTGGCCCTGTCTTCTGTGCCGTTACGGACACGTATATTACGATCATCTGCTGGGGTCGTACTCCAACTTACTCAACAGTGAAATATTACCTGCAGAATTATACACGGTGTAGTTCTTTACATTTTCAATTTCGACTTCTTGATATTAATCACGAGGTTAGAAGTTTTCGGACTAAATAGAAACATGCATTGGCCGATGCTAAGCAACTTCGTATTATTTCTTCCGTGACCTCGTTTTTGCTTCTTACATATGTACCCAAATATTTAAATTTCTTTACTTTCTCTATGGTATCAAACTTAATTCGTATGTTTCTATTTGCTTCATCCTCTTGGTTTCAGCTTGTTATTATGTTTTCTCTACGTTCATCTGTAGACCCACTTCAGCGCTAGCTTCTACCGAGGCATCGGTGTTACTTTGTAGTACATCTATATCCTCTTCCCTTATCTTTCAAATCACTTATTCTAATGCAAAGTTAAACAGTAGTGGTGACAAGGCATCCATCACCTTGTTTCAGTCCGCTTCAAGTCTAGAGATTCTTAGATTCTCGACAATGAACAAATCCAAAGCGGAGCTGAATTGAGCAGAGATACTGACGCTATTATGTTCCTTATGCAGAGGCCGAGTCACTGTGAAAAGAGCTGAATAGGCATTTGGAACACAGTCTCCTAACTTCGGAACAGGATTCCTCATTAAGAACAGTATTGTTCCAGCGGTGCAGAATATAGAATTCGTAAACGAAAGGATATCGTACTTTACGATATGTACTCGATGGGACAACACGGTTTTAATAAATGTCTGTGCTCCGACCGAGTTGACGTATGATAACGGCAAAGATACATTTTACGAGGAGCTAGAAAGATTGTTTGACCGATTATCGAAGTATAATACGAAAATTGTGTTATTTCAACGCAAAGGACGGGAGGGAAGAAAACCCAACTACTATAGGCAAATACAACCTTC
Organism: Lepisma saccharinum; assembly: GCA_022664845.1. NCBI lineage: Eukaryota > Metazoa > Arthropoda > Insecta > Zygentoma > Lepismatidae > Lepisma > Lepisma saccharinum. The sequence continues at coordinate 19,521 of JAGDQP010022171.1, forward strand.
ACCAGAAGACATACAACAATGGAGAAAGACATACATTTCGCGATGTCGAAAAACCTACTAGTAAAGAACACGTATTTTGTACACAAAGATATCTCCGGATGGCAAAACTCTCAACCAGATTGATCATTTGTTAGTAGATAGATGAACACACTCCAACATAATGGATGTAAGGTCTTACGGAGGAGCGCAAGGTGATACTGACCATCAGTTAGTGATCACAAAAGTGAGGGAAGTTATGCATCGCGAACAGAAAGGACAAAGGATCAAAACAACTGAAATTCGAAGTTAAACGATTAGATAATCCCAGCAGATTACAAACTGAAAATCTCAAATGAAATTGATGTAAGTAAGATGTGGGAGGCAATTCTTAAAGCGCGCAGCGAAGGAACGTGTACGTGAGAAGAAACAGCAGAAAAGCAAGCCTTCATTTGATGAAGAATGCATTAAACTTCATGAGGAACGGAAACAAACAAGGCAATGATGGCTAAGTAATAAAAGCGAAGCAAATTCCAACCACTACAGTAACACGAAACGAAACGCCACACTCGGGTTGAGAAACAAAAAGCGAGAATATCTGACGCAGAAGATTCAGGAGATAGAGGAAAACGGGAAAACAAATAACATACGAGATCTATACAAAGGGGTAAACTCGTTAAGAAAAGGTTACCAGCCGAGGTTAGGAATGATTAGAAATGAGAGTGAAGATCTTCAGGCGGATCACACTAAAATTATCGATGTGTGGAAAGATGATTTCGACTAACTTCTCAGTGTACACAACGGAGAAAAAACGGAGGAATTTGAAATCTATACAGCAGAACCGTGGATATCCGAATTTAGTGAGATCGAGGTCGACATGTCGGTAAAGAAATTAAAAATTTTCAAATCAACGGGAATAGACAATATTCCAGCCGAATTAATTAAAGCAGGAGGAACGGCACTAATCAAGAAACTACATAAATTGATAAACGCTTTGTAGAGAAAGTAGGAGCTTCCAAAGGAATGGAAAACCTCAAAAATAGTTCCGATTTGCAAAAAAGGCGATAAATCGGACTGTAATAATCTCGTCACTCCTAACATTTTACAAAGTACTGAGTAATAATTCTGCTAACTCCTCTACGCGTATACATAGATGAAATAATTGGATATCAGCAATGTGGATTTAGAAGAAATAGATCCCCGTTGGACCACACCCTGGCCTTGAGACAAATCTTAGAGAACAAATGGGAATGCAGTGGGACTGTTCACCAGCTATTTATTGATTTTAAGAAAGCGTATGATTCTATCAGAAGCGAGACAATATACAATATCCTGGCACAATTTGGAATTTCGAAAAAAACTTATTCAGCTAGTGAAGATGTGTCTCAGCGACCCCATAAGCAGAGTACGGATAGGTAATAATATGTCAGATAGTTTCAAGATTCGCAACGGATTGAAACAAATTGCGTTAGAATATGCGATTTTAAAAATTAAAAGGGACTATCATTGAATGGTTTGAATCAACTGTTTGTATACGCGGATGATGTAGATTTAATAGGGGACGATATAGATGCACTACAAAGCAACACCAATGTCTTAGTAGAAGCGTGCTATGAGATAGGTCTACAGGTAAACATAGAGAAAACAAAATACATGATAACAAGCCGAAACACAGGGAATGAAGGAAATAAAAACATAAGAAATAAGGATGAGGTCATAGAGAAAGTAAACAAATTTAAATACTTGGGAGCATACGTAACAAGCAAAACGGAGGTCATGGAAGACATAAAAAGTCGCTTAGCATGAGGCAACGCATGTTTCTACTCAGTCCAGAAACTTCTAACCTAGCGATTAATATCAAGGGAGTTGAAACTGAAAATTTACAGGACGGTTCTTCTGCCGGTATATTTTGCGGTTGCAAAAGTTGGAGTATGACCCTAGCAGATGAACATAAATTACGAGTGTTTGAAAATAAGGACTTGAGAAATATATACTGGCTGTAACGGGGCGAGATGACTCGAAAATGGAGGAGACTGCATAATGAAGAACTTCACGGACTGTACGAGTCACCCGATGTTGTAAAAAATAATGAAATCACGACGACTTAGGTGGGCAGGCCATGTACCTCGGATGGAGGAAAACGAAGATTATATTCCCTCCTGGTTGGTAATTCGGAGGAAGAGAGACCGTTGGGAAGACCGAAACGACATTAGGAGGACAATATTAGAAGAGATCTTCGAGAAGTAGGTGTTTGTGATGAAAACTGGCTTGATCTTGCTCAGGATAGAATCCTATGGAGAATGTTTGTTACTGCGGCGATGAATTTGCGAGTTCTGTAAGTCATAGAATGTTTAAAAAGTAAAAGTGATGCTTGGTTTGTACTGTTAGGTAGAATGGTTTTATTGATAGCCCAGCAGTCGCATCTGTGTTTTACTGTGAGTAAACCTCTCGTAAAGTAGGATCAAAAGATACCCTCCTTTTGGAGGACATGTCCTATTGTGTTCACCTTGTCCTCCCTCCTTTTATAAATACCTTTAAATGTCCTCCATTCTCTAGTGACCAGGTTAGAAAGTTCCGAATTGAAGATATTCATACTACTGTAATCCAAATTCTTAATTTTAAGAAAATGCTCGTTACCGGAATATAAACCAAATTGTTCATCATTTGGTAATCACTTCATATTTCATTCAGTTATATTACTTGATAGGAATATATATTAAAAAATGTAAAATTTTGTGTAACTTGTCCGTAAAAACTGAAGTTTGAAATTAAGAAATTCTTGTGTTCTTCGTTGTTACTTCATCGGAGTTTAAATGAAATAGCCATAGCTATCTACTAATCTTAGTTTAGTTGTTCTTCACTGGAAGAAAAAGGCAGTTGTGCTCCATTTTAAAATTTTCTGTCCTCCATTGGTAAGAAAAATGATCTGGTAACCCTGCTTAAAATTATTTGTAAAGATGCAATTCACTTCGGAGTGGTTACTGCAGAAGCAATTAGTACCATGCGCAGAAGGAATGTCCTTAATGCTGTAGATCACCCCCGCCATCTTGGTACGCACCTTCCATTGATTTACACGGGAATTGTTTTACTCATTTTATGCCTCTCGGATGTAGAATATTTAAGTTCTGCTTTCACGAAATTTGTCTTGGTGGTTATTTTGACTCTTGTATAGTTTTGGTTTATGAAGTTTCTTCAAATATATAATTATAATGTATTATTAATAGTTTGCTATATAAATCACAATATGTTAACGGAAAATTGTACTGTTCCTGTGTAAAATATTGCATTTCTATAAAGTAGCATGAGTAAAAGAGAACATGATAAACTGGGCGAAAACAGAAGTTAAAACTATACTCCTGAAAAGTATAAGACGAGTAAAACAATTCCCATGTTAATCAATGGAAAGTGCGTACCAAGATGGCGGGGGTGATCTATAGCCTTAATTTTATCATAATTTGCACATATTTTTTCCTTTCCTTTTCCATTGTTGCTTCATAGCCATTGCATCACTTTCCCTAATTGAAGCGTCCGTTTTTTAAATCATCTTTCAAACTGACAGAGCAGTTGTGTTTTAGTTCGTTTGTATCCGAATCTAACATGGAAGGGACAGCCGTCTTTTCCCGGTAGCTTTCAATTTCCACTTTGACATAAATTCCGAAATTGGTACTCCCTGCTTTGCCAGTATAAACGACAGTGCTATCAGAAAGATAAAAGCCTGACTTTTCACAAAATTACGTTTAATAAAATAAAGTAACTGTAATTTAATAACCGTTCTGCAATAGTACAAGAAAAAAAGAAGAAAACATAAATAAATAAATATAATGTTCTCTTCTT
>JAGDQP010022173.1:540-30787 GCA_022664845.1 Lepisma saccharinum
CTTTTGTGACATACAGACGCTATGATAGGCTTCATTAAAATAGAATAATTCTATTCTTTGAATATCAAAATCATTATACTTATACCATTTCCGATTTTAAATAACGTGAAATAATACAACTTTCGAAAATCATTGCAGTAGCATCGAATTTTTTCGACGTTTTCCTAGGTTTTGCTATTTCACAAGACGAATACTGTGCTATACGTATACCGATACAAATATATTTGTTTATGAAACCCAGAGGAGGAAGAACGTCTTCTAGTTCTCAATGGCTGCACACTTGAAACACCGTGACATCTCGCTATCGCTCGGTGTGCATGCTGCCCTGGTGGGTTTATATGCATTCTAGTTTTTAGTGACCTCTTTTAAAATTATAAATCACAACCTTTATTAAATTTCCTTTTGTGTATTACATAAAAAATAAAACTTTAATTTTCTTTTAAACAAAATATGTAAAATGTCGACGCCAGGGTTTGAACTCGGGAACTTTGAATCGGCTTTCCGACGTCTTGACCACAAGACCAAACTGCAGCTGCCGTGTTGAGCGCTCTTGCTGTTACTTATCGTTCAATATAAGCAAGAGTGGGCTATTCCTACCGGAAGTGTTTCCAAGTGAGTTGCAATATGGCTGCCAATCCCTGGGGGAAGATCTGATAAAAAATATATTGCTAAGAGAACTTGTACTTTCTTTGCTAACTTCACGTTTATGACAGTTGACTGAGATCACTGCGCTTTTACCACGATAAAAATGTTGTGTCTACCATAAATCCAAAAACGAAAACTTTCCATTTCGTTCTTTAGTTGTCCATTTTGCAGAAATACATTATTGTTTAATTACTTTATTTCTTCGAATGGAAGACGTCATCGTTTCTAAGGCGCACCTCAATTTTACCATCATTTTTTCATAATAAATATTTTCGAATTGTTCGTATTTTAACTTTTTCGTTTTTTTTTAAACATTCATAGGGTACATGTTTATTTGTTTACAAATATGAAATACAGTAGTTTAACTTGCAACATCGGAAAATCCTGTGCTTTCATGTTTTTGCCTCAATATTTGCCCATCAGTCTCATCACTGTCACCATCAGCAGAAGAATCCGTACCAGGGCTGAGGTCAGAATCACGCTCAGTTGTATCCTCCCACAACAGGTTTTAATCTAAACCATAGAGCGTATTGGTCAGGCAACACTTCTTGACATATTTTATTATGATACTATCAGATACCTCTTTCCAAATTCTGCTACTGTTTCTTTACTACAAGTGAATTCCGCCAACGAAACCTGACTACCAGTGCGTACTGGAAAACATCAAGATTCTATCTCCTATGCTTTTCCGAGTAGAAACTGATTACGATTGTTGTTGACCAAACAGCAATTTAAATAGGAAAAATTCCGCTGACCATTTTCTTATCAGAAAAATAAAATATTTATTGCCGTAATGCAGTTACCGTTAAGTTTAAGGAAATTTAAGAAAAAATATACCTAGAATCGAAGACGTCATCTAATCTGAGGTGCACTTTAATTTTGGACATCTAAAATTAAACCAAAGCATACGCTTTAGGTTCGAAGAAATACGGTATTTCATATGTGCGGAACATTTTAGCTTGTGCATAGAACCACGTGAAAAATAGGTTTACAAAACAATGAAACAAAAATAGAAATAAATAAATAAATGTAATAATACAACGCTCTCTTAATATATTTGAATTCATTCTAATGTATTTTTGACCTTTGGGCCAGGACCGGCGCTACCTTCCATAGGTTTATAAGTATTTCTTAATTATACACATATATCATAATCATAAATCAAGTCAAGTCTTGTATAGAAATAACGTTTTCCGCGGGATATTTGAATAAAAACAGTTAGAAAACGAATTTAAAAGTTATTTTATTCTCTGAGTTCTTACGCGCATTTCTCGAAGAAGAGCTCGTCTTCTATGGTGTGGAATCTCAATTAAACACGACGAAGTGGAGTATAATTTATAATGCGTACAATGATCATGTTCGCCCAAAGAGGAAAGTCATCATAGATAATATTACATTAGCGAAACGTTATCTAAACATGCTGGTAAGTAATCCTGTTATTAGAGGAGATAACAAATCTGCAGAATCAAGCTCCAAAGTACCTTCAGTAGTCAATGGTAATAATAGTTTACATGAAATCGATCATACAAATAAGGACGAGATTATTATTTGTAGTGAAGCAGAATTGCAAACAGAAGGTGGGGTATGATTCAAACATGTATAGAAGAAAATCGACGAAATATAGAAGTACACACGAAGCAGATATTCCTTGTAAAGTAATTAAATCAAATAACATATCAGATAAACAATCAGTACATGATCAACATGCGTTGATCTTTTCGAACAATCATGGTAGGCCATGGATTGTTCTTCTAAATATTACGGACAACAGGAACCTGGGAGGTTATAACTTAATAATTATTAATAAGGAGGATGCAAATCATTTTATACGTAATTCAAATGTCCATAAACAAATGAAAATTGCCGTGTCAATCCCTAAAATGCTCATCTACACTTACGTAGTAATATATTGTATTCGAACTAACATTTCCGTACAAGAAATAAAATACAATGTTGAATGTGAGTTTCCAATTGCAAATATACAAAGCTTGAAAAAAAGTTATTAATTAATACAAACTAGTATATTTTAGTTGACACAAAGCTTATCGAATTCACCTTAGGGCGACAAAATTTACCTCAACACATCTGTGAGTACAGGGAAAGATTTCCCGTTCAACCTAAGATTCGGAAAGTGAGGCAATGCCAGAGGTGCGAAGGTTATAGACACACTAGTATTTACTGCAAAAGTGTATCTAAATGCGGAGATTGTGCCAAGAAATATTACAATGAGCCTTGCACTCTTCCAAGAAAATGTTTACACTGTAACTATAATAATCACATAGCAGGTAACACTCAATGCAGGCAATATATACTTCAACAGAAAATAAACACTATAATGGCAACAGTAATATAATTTATAAGGAAGCAAGACAGATAGTACTGAACTACGTAAACAACTCGGAACGAAAACATTTATCGTACTCACAAATTGCATAACAAATATATGATTCTAGGTCTCATTATCAAGTCACTCAAACGAGATGAGAGGTTCTAAAAATGAAAACAGAATCTATTGTACAGAATGCTGAAAAGAACAACGAGAAACAGAATCCACCACTTAAAGTACAAGGTAGTAGCGGTACATCAGTAAAGAAAACTAACATAACCCAGGAAAAATATTCAAATCTCAATTTAAAAAACAAAGAAAGGAAAGCCATCAATACTAACTGCAATTATTAGTGGCGATTCGGAAGAATTAACAAACAGTACTGACGAAGAAGACTCATACTTGAAATTAAACGTTAAGAAAGAGTTCATATCCAGATAACGGAATTTCACTCTCAATCCTGAGACAAACGATAACATAGAAAGTAGTGAAGTTCAGGAATAATTAATTTCACAATTAATAAACATAACCTCTACCTTGATCGAAATATTACAATCAAATCCAAGTTTACAAAGGCAATCTAAACTACCCTATAACACGTTGCAACTAATGGAAACACTAAAAGCACCAATAATAATGTAATATAATCATAGTCTTCATTAAATCATAAGATTAAATTACTAAATATTTTGTTCGTTTGCACAATGCAACTTTAGTCAGTGCAAGTTTATCAATGTGTGATTTTCTTTCATTTAGTGCAAATATTTCAATTACGACAACGCTTTAAAACACGCTCTACAAAAGTCATTTGTTTTGATCAAATCCTAGAATCTCCTAGAATCTACTAGAGTCTTCTAGAATCCGATCAACGAGCCTTAACACAACAATAATCTTTAGTCTGTGTAATATTTATTGATTTTTGGATTTGCAGTATAAACCAGGCAGACAGACAGACGGGTTTATGATTAACATTGTTTTACGTAACTATTTTTATGATTAAGAAATATTTTTACTGTATGTTTTACAGTCCATAAATATTTCGTACTTCATGAGTATTTACTTTGGCTAAACTAAGGCATATATATCTTGCATGTTTAGGCAGTATACATGGCTCGATAGGATTAACTATTGACAGCGGTTCTTCGACACGTTTTTGATTATTATATACTGGTGTTTTCAACAAAGTAGCAGCATGATCAAGTGTGTGTAGTATTGAACCTGATCTATGCTTTTTATAATTTATTTGCAAGTAGGCTCTATTTCACTTTAGCGACTACGTTCTATATTAGTAATAAAGCGTGCTTAACTTTGACTCGTATTAGCAGTAACTATTCGTTTTGGAATCTTTGTTCAGGCCGTGTTGGCTTTCAATCATATTGTTGTTGATGTTGATTATGTGTGCTCTGCCCAGAGGCAGGACCTGACCCTAAGGTCCTGCGTATTGTCAATTGGAACTGACGGCTTGCCATTCACATTGACATTCATCGAATAAAAATGACGTCCTAAGGACAGGATCTAGAGCTTAACGTCGGCTCCAAACACTTGTGTTTCCTCCGTATATCGAATCGGGACACCTTGATTAGAAGGCATCGAGTGTTACAACTCACCAACATGGAAATCTATTCAAATTGTTAGGTACTCGAATTCTTTGTTGCAAGAGATATCAGCTTGAAATAAATTGAAACATATTTTGTACAGCTGGCGAGATTCAGCCAATAGTTACTCGATTACCAAGCCATAGTAATCACAATATTTTTGTAACAATTACGTACACAAACAAATAGAAGGCCTATATCCCGGTTGAATAAGAGAGTACCACGCTCGTTGTCGTGAAGGTGGTCACGGGTTCAAGCACCGTTTGGGTCTACTGAACCGAGTGAAAATAAGTGTAAGTTATACATTTATTATAAGCAATATAGGATTTGTCTGCATCAATGAATGTAAAGTGGCAGTTCGTTGCTCACTTTAACAAAAACTGTATTCTCTCCCTTAAAAACTTATTTGTATGTTTAGTATGTTAATATAAAATCATTGAAATCAAGAGACGAAATAGCAAATTTAAACAATTTGGTATGTGAATAATGAAATCACAATAAAACTTGATTTTAATTATTGTTTCGAATTTCGTTGTTGGTTTAGTAGCGTAAACAAGTTTTGCATTGATTGAATCTGATCCAATTTTTTAAATTTTATTTATTTTACTTAGGTATTTAAAGGATTCTGCCAATATTTCAGTTTGGGTGAAAGTCTAAATTCGGGGGTTGATTTTACAGCTTTGCACGACTTTTATCAATTTTGGACCGTAAAAATGATAAAGTTGTGAGATGTTCTCAAGGTTTTGGAGGTGACAACACTACAATTGGTCTGGTGGAATCGATGGGGAAGTTATTTGCGCCCCTCTGAGGTATGTTTTTTTAGGGATGTGGTACTACCTCCGAGTATTAGGAACTTTCCATGCACTGGAGGTAATAGCTCCACTCTAGGTCACCATTAAAAATATTGTTCAAACGCAACAGTGTTAATATGAAAAGATTACGACCTGAGCCTTAGTTGCCAAAAGGCCATTTGAAGAAAGGAACTAAATCTCTTCTTTGCTCTCCGGATCACAGTGTCAGACCGGGCAAAAAGCTGTGAACTGATCCAAAACTTAACCTGAACGACCCGTTTCAGCTCTACTTATTAGTAATTGGTGTTAATATAAATTGTGCCTATAACCAGATAGCAAGAAGCGCGCATTGAGTATCTTCAGCGCACGCAAAGTTCGAAGGGAAGAAGCTAACATAAATGTTTGAAAGACCAGTCCTACAACCATGGTCCCCACTTACACATTTATTTAATAAGTTGTCTGCTCGAATATCATCTTCTTTACTTTTTATAAGATTGGTAGGAAAATATTACGTACATATATTTTGATTGTAAGATAATCTTCAGATACTATATCAACAAATTCCTTGTGGTATATTAGTTTCGTTCGGTCATTTGTGCTGAGAAATTTAGTCATGTGAAATTACGAATGCAATACAAAAAACAATAAGCAAGCACTGAAAAAATATATTTTTCAAAATGAAAATAGAATTGAATACACAACTCTAGGTACCTAATATGAATAATTTTGATTATATACGCTTATATGTTAATTAATCATTTCATTTAAAAGTTACTTATTATAAAATATGTAATGTACTTAAAGCAGTAACTCAACATATTTTAAAGCATCACGAAACACTTTCAGTTGTATGAAATTGTATTTTTATCATGTATTTGTACGGTGCACTTATTTACGATAATTTTATGTTCAGAACTTCTGAAGGTGTCCTCTTCGAAATTTATCGGCTAAGGCACATATACTCATTACGTAGATACACATTACTATATAGTGTCTGTTTTTATAAATATTTATTGATTGATTGTTTGGGCACGGCAGGTTGTGGTGTTCAACATACATGGCATATGCTACACACACATATATTTATATATTTGGAGATTAATAGTGATTAATTCTGTAAAACAATTAACTACCTTATATACGAATGAAATTGACTTATTTTTAAATATCAGGACACGTTTTAAGAATATAATTATCAGGCGATATATCTAATATATTCGTTCTTTGGAACGTTAGATGGAAAACTGTATCACGAGGTCGCGTAATTCTGTGCGTGGAGTGCAATCATATTTATGACAATAACCTTTCCGAGTTAATATGGCTATGAAGTAGTCAGTGTAGGAAATGTATTAGCAAGTTAAATATTCTATTTTCCAGAGATTGTAATCTGTATTTGTTCGCTACATCTTAGTACTTTTCGAACTTAAGATATATTCCTGTTTCTTTGTAAGTCAGAAAGCGAACAAATTTAGACTGTAAAATTTCTGTTTGGCGAGTGTTTTTCTTTGTATTAGGAGGCCATACTACTGCACGATATTCTAACTTTGGTGTATGTAAAATTACTAATAATCGAATTTCAAATAGTTCCTCTTTTTTGTGTAAGACATTACATTTTGTGATGTTTAATAACACCGTGTTTATTTTGCACCAATTGAAGACTACAATGATGTCGTTTTGTAAGGCTACAGTATCCGATTCGGAAGAAGTGTTGCGATAGATTTTTAAATAATCTTCATACAGAAGTTCGTTAGAAGATGTTATTACAGCAGACAAGTAATTTGTGTATAAAGAGTTCCAAGGTTCAATCCCTGTGGTACCCCAGATTCTACTTCAAATTCCTCGGTTATAATATTTTTGTAACGCGCACGATGTTTACGATGGAACACACACGACACTACTAACTGACGAAGTTTCTCTGGAAAGTGGTAAGTTACAAGCCTGCTAAGAACTATATCGTGATTAATGACATCAAAGGCTTTAAAAAATATATATAAATTACATCTACTTGACCTTTATTATCTATTTGTGTAGCTAAGAAATTCATAAATTCAACAAGATTAGTTGAAGTTTATTTCTTTTTCAAGAATCCATGTTGGATTCTAGGGCGCCGATTTCTCTGTAACTTTCGGCTTTCAGATATTTTTGTTGCCAGGTAAGGATCTAAGAATTCATACATGATGCAAATCCAATTCAGATTTTTCCAAATATTGTATATTCATTTAAAAAAAAAACATATCATAGTACGCAGATACGGTAGTCATTATGAAGGCTTCCCTAGGCCCAGGTACTACAGAATTTAACAATGTATGTATAACGTTAAAAATTCACTAATGCATATTATGTTCCAACTAATAACAACAAAGTTTATGTTGTTACTAGAAAATAAAATTAGGAAATAACAGAAACTAATGTTGGTCTATGCAGAGGAGTTATTCACCTTTTCTAAATGTAGTTCTCTTTCTGTCCGGCCCACACTTCCGCTGCGCTACTGCTTTATTGAACAATAATACTGTTTTTCTTCTGTTAAATATCGGTTCTCGATCTCGACAGGCATGGTTCAAGAAACTTCTGTCTCATCTACAGTGGGAAAAAAATATTTGGACAAGTTGAACAAAGCGGAAAAACAGACTTACCACACGCAAAACGTGGCTTGTTTCGAAATCTCTTGCCCGTTTATGATAATATTCCTGGCAATTTACAGTTGGACCTGGGCAAAATTGCAATATAAGCTTTTTATACAGTTGTCGATTCAAATATCATTACTGAATAACATATTCAAAATCCGATAAACTCCAACCACGGGAACATCCCCCAAAACGGTTTTCAAAATGGTGGACATTGGTTCAAAAAGCTTTGGGTCTATCTTGCATTTGTTCTGTATCTCGCGCTCATCTCATTCGATCTCGATTTTTTTTAATTAAAGGTCATTTTACGTACTACATTTTTGATTATGAACAGTATCATACCTCGTACATCTATGGATATATTGAATAATTTTAATTTACTTATATTTTTCCTATTTCTTGAATCCGATTATAATAAAACAAAAATTAGAAAGGGAAGAAAATTCTTCGATTTTGAAGAAATGCCCCTTCCACCCTGTCTAAAAATATATTACTACAGAAGGTTTTCAAATCAGTGCTTAATAGCATACACAAAATGATTTTTAAAAAAAGCAACCATAACAACACTCGCAAAAATAATTTTAAAATAGCAGAAAATTTGTTCGGAATCTATTATATTTCTGAATAATGTTTGTCTATTTTAGTTGCATGTTTTCTTAAATTATTGTTTGTCATTATTTTTTTTAATATTATATTTTTTGAAAATTTTAATTTATAATTTCCTTTTTTTTGTTTCAGATTAAATTTCACATTTAAGTGTGGTGATGTCTGAATATTGTGTAATTTGTAAGGAAAATTTGGACAGTCGACAAGAGGTAGTTAAATTAAACAGAAAAGAGCAGATTATATAAATGAAGCAAGCCACAGGCGTGGAAGTGATGTTGTTGCAGTTCCTGGTAGTACTGTCCATGTTTCATGTCACAAACGATTCACAGATACAAAGGACATTGATGTGAAGAAACGGCAGACTAGTAATGAAACAAAACCAAGAAAATGTGCATGTATAAATGAAGACCCAATTCGCAGTGCCACTCATTGCTTGTTTTGTGATACAGTTGTAGACTTTCCTTCTAAACATAAACCTAAATCAGAGCATGTGAAAGTACGAACCTCAGAATTTGTTGAAAGGATAAAAAAGTGCTGTGAAAATCGTTGTGATAAATAGTCATTTAAGAAAAGAGGACGATTAGAGTATTATATTGGTGACCTTCATGCAGCAGACTGTCTACCATAACTCTTGTCGTGTCAATTTTTGAACTGGTAAGGACATTCCTCATGAATACTTTTCCTCCAGCAAGAACTTAAAGAAAGGTCGACCAAGTAATGAAGAACAGTACCTTGCATTGCTTCAGACCTGTTCTTACTTGGAAAATAATGAAGAACAACTGGTGATTGGAGACCTGATTTCAAAAATGGAAGAATATCTTGAAAGGAGTCAAAGCTGTGCCTATGATCGTCGACATATGAAGAGGAAACTTTTGGAACATTAAGGAGAGGAAATTATTTCAGGTGAAAGTGGAAAGGCAGATCTAGTTAATTTACTTGATACAGCCAACGAAATTCTTCAGAGTTATCACCAAAAGTCAAAAGAATGTGATATTGAACAACAGAAGATTTACTTAATAGAAGCAGCAGCCAAAATTATCAGAGGTGCGGTCAAATATCTCAACTTTCCTAATGTGAATGTGTACCCATCTCCAGATGACCTTATTAAAGAAAGTACTTTGGAATAGATTCCTAAAAGTTTGAAATGATTATTGTCAAAATTATTTGTGGGAAAGGATCCATCTATAAAAATTGGCGCGATTGATCAAAGCATTATGCAAGGCATCCGTCCTAGGGTATTACTATGTCTACTACAACTTTAGATCAAGATATCTTGTTGATTTGCCTCACAATCTTGGTTATTGCTCATCCTATTCCGAAGTAATTAGATTTGAAAGAAATCCTGCAGTATCTAGCCATGTCTTTTTGTATACTACCAAGAACACTGCAGTTCTTCTAGCAGCTGATAATGTTGACCACAATGTTTGTACTATGGATGGGAGGAACACCTTGCATGGAACGGGTGTGATTGCTGCTACAACCCCAAAGAACAAGACCTATCCAATTATTCATCGTCGTAAGATTGCTGAAAGTGATGTCAAGAATATTGCTGCAGTTGACATTATAGAAAACAGACATTCAAGAAGCATAATCAAGGAGATTTCATTCAGCAAACTTCCAGTACTGCCCACTGCCTCTATAAGTAAGTTAAATCTCTTGGGGCAGATCTGTGCAGCAGAAATATCAGGTCTAAGTTGGACAGGGGTTATGCAAGCAATTCATAGTGGAGCGAATGCTCCACATCCAGGTGTGGCATCAATCACATTTCTTCCTATCATTGATATGGTAGCTAGTGACATGACACGTACGCTCTCAACATTGCAGTATCTGAACAAGTTAGCACATGATCAAAACATCGCTTGTAGCATTACTTTTGATCAACCTTTATTTTGGAAAGCTTCCCAAATCATCCATGAGCAAAGAGACCTCCAAGATATTGTTTTAATGATGGGAACATTCCATACTCTGGTCAATCTTTTGGGTTCAATTGGCACTCTGATGAATGGTTCAGGATTGTCTGAAGTAATTCAAGAAATCTATGGACCAAACGCTGTGTTACATATGATGTCTGGAAAAGCTGTTTCTCGAGCAATACGAGGTCATATAATAGTAGATGCAGCTCTTAGTACCTTACTGGTTTCAGACCCCCTCATCATCTAGTTAAGGAATCTTGTAACTTACTTGATAATGTTAAATAGTACACATGTTGAAGATGTGGAGCTGTCTCATGCATTATCTCAAATCAGTACTTCTTTGGAGAAGAAAACTCACATTAAATCTTCTTCAAGAACAAGTAAACTTTGGCTAAAGTATCAGCAAATGATCAATGTTGCACGTAACTTAATAACTGCAGATAGGACTGGCTCATGGGATTTACATTTACAATATATGATGAAGATTCTCCCAATAGTTGCACTAGCTGGACACCTCAATTACCTCAAATCATTATATCTATACTTGCAAAAAATATTTAGTTTTCCATCTGGAAATCCAGTTGTTCACAAAATGTTTCTAGAATTAAAGTTGGTGACAAGAAGAAGTGACAGGGTATGGGCTGGGCTAGGTTCAGATCCGGTGATAGAGCAGGTATTAATGTGCTCCCTGAAAAGTAGAGGAGGCTTGACACGAGGAAGTGGGTTTACAGATATTCAGAGAGAAACATGGCTGTTTTCTATGCCTGTGTGTTCTACTTGTAACTTAGCAATGAAAGAATACACTAAAAGTTTGTTGGAAAGCAGTGAACAACACAAAGAAATTAGAGAAAGCAAACAAATGAGGGATAGTAATGATATTAAGAAAGTTGTTGAACGACTAGAATCAATATCCCCATTCAACTCTGGCCCAGATCTTCCCAATATTGTTACAGGTGTAATAACTGATCCTGGAGTAAATGTTGATGAACTGCATTCCATCTTCACACACATTGTTCAAAAGACGATGGGTAATGATGTACTCAAATATTCTGGGAAAAGATCCGACAAAGTGAAAACTCGAGGATCTGATGCTGCTGTTGTGTGTCGAGTCAATGATGATATACAAATAGATGCAGCGCTTCTCATTCAGAGAATGATGACTGTTGCTACTGGTGGGGACATGAATCTTGAAGATATTATGTGCTATGAACTTTGTTCTTATCCTCTGCTTTATTTGAATCTCGGTGTATTTTAAGGAAAGCTGACAAGTCTCAGCTAGCTCATGCAATACTGAAATACATAAAAAATGTACACATGGAAGAAGCTGAAGACACTCAGTTTACAAAACAATATGTATTGGATGGTGGATCTCTCCTACATCGCCTTTCGTTGTCTAACAATGAAACATATGAAAACATTGCAACTTCTTATGCAGATTTCACCCTGAAAACATATGGGAAAGCTATCGTCGTTTTTGATGGTGATAGTGATTCTCCAACAATCAAGGACATGGCTTAGAGAAGACGCTCAACCAAGACCAGTAGGGATATTAATTTCAAATCTCACATGAAGTATGTTGGCAAGAAAGACCAGTTCTTGAGTAATGCAAAGAACAAACAAGCTATGATTTCCCTCATAACTAAGATGTTAAAGGACCGTGGATGTACTGTGCACAATGCAATTGGAGATGCTGATGTGGATATAGTTGGTGCTGCAGTCTCATCATCTGAAACAGGAAATACAACAGTAATTGGGGAAGATACTGACTTGCTTATTCTGCTTCTTTATCATGCAAATTATACTGGTTTCAAGTTAAACTATCGCCGTGGTGTAAGAAGAGGACAATTTCTCAATCCTGTGTATGATATTCACCTCATTAAATCATTACTGGGTGATGATACCTGCATTTTTTTTATATTTGTGCATGATTCGTCTACAAGACTTGTTTACCACCTACTGTTTCCTCTACAAAGTATCACAGCTTTCGTACGTACTTTCAAATAAGAATCTGGAAATATACAGACAAGGAAATGAAGGGTGAAGAGTGGGGTTGGTATGTAAAGAATAATTCCTACTATCCCATACTTTGAGATGCCACCAGCTCCAGAGCATCTACTTAACATTATACGCTGTTCTTGTAAGAGTAAATGCGCTACTCTTCGATGTGGATGCAAGCGTAATGGATTGCCTGTGGAGACTGCCAAGTCAGTGATTATGATAATAATGAAACTGCTGCTGATAATGAATACGACAGTGATGAAGACGATTTATATTAAAGTGTTTGTGTTGAAACTTCAATTTATTAAAGCAAACATACATAATTTGAAGTAACTTTTAACTTACTTGAGAAGTTGATAGGTGAAGACTGTTATTCATTATTACGTGAAAAATATTTGCTGTAGTGTAGTGTTAATACATATAAATTTATTTAAAACATTATTGGGTTAACAAAAACTGAGTTTAGAAATGTTACATTTTTCATACAAAGAAGAAGTTTGTAACGACCCGGAAGAGATCTATCACCTTCTGATGAGACCCCACGCTGGGCGCCATTTCTGTAATGTCCCGGAAGAGATCTATCACCTTCCGATGAAGCCCCAAACGCTGGGAGCCAATTATGTAACGTCCAGGAAGAGATCTAAATGGAAAGCCTCTAAGATATGCTGCCAATCTTCCGCCACGGCTTCTGGGCTGTGGGATCACCGAACGCTAACACTATGCTGAAAGGCAAATCTTAATTTGGAACATGAAGGCATACGGAAAGGAAACTTCACAAGAACGGATGAGTAGTATACGCCCGGCCTATCTGAAGGCGTGCAAGCCGTTGTTAGGATTGGTTGAAGGTTCCCTTATGCCTGTCTGAAGGCACTTGAGGACTTGGCAAAATAGTATACGCCCGGCCTGTCTGAAGGCGTGCAAGCCGTTGTTAGGATGGGTTGAAGGTTCCCTTATACCTGTTTGAAGGCACTTGAGAACCTGGCAAATTAATTTGATTAATGGAGAATTATATTGTAAATATTCTCACACACAGTACAGTATAATATCATTATTGAACTTATAAAATGATTTAATAAATAAATAAAATGCAAAAAATAGATCTGAACAAGAAAAAAGCAGCAATTGATAATACCATTTTAAAGAAAAAAATGCGTTGATTGTAAATTAATGGCTTTAATCTTAGAAACGGTGGACGATAGAAGTAAAGTGTTCTTATTAATAAATGTAGCATTTATACGGGGCTTTTCTTTTAAAAAAGTTTCATGCAAATCCCATTACAGGGAATCAAGATACAGGCTATTATTTAAGGTATACATGCAAGAAATTATGATTTTAAATAATAAACCTTGTTTTACATAAGAAACTGTACGAGATATGATAACAATGTTCATAAACAAAAATATAGTACGTAAAATTACCTTTTATTTAAAAAAACAAACATCGAAATCGGATGATACGAACGTGATACAGAAAAAAAAGGAAGATAGACCCAAAGTGTTTTGAACCATCGTCCGCCATTTTGAAAACGGTTTTTGGGGGTGTCCCAGTGGTCCGATTTTGTCGGATTTTCAATATGTTATTCAGTAATGATTTCTAAATTAAAAACAGTTTAAACATCTTCTATTGCAATTTTGCCCAGGTTGAGGGTATAATTGCTCTAGATTTCCTGGACTATAATGCGGACGCCTTAGATAAAATGCTATAGAAAAAACTAGTACTCAATACACCTGTAAGGTAACAGGCAACGAAAGAGTGACAACTACGTAAATTCATAGCAAAAAAATGTATTTTGACAACTCCATGCCACTCTCAAAATAAATGTTTTACATACCCTATTGTGTACAAAAGCCCTCTGCGTGGTTTATTGAAGCAATCCACACCGTATCAGGCATGAAGAAGCAGCACGGGGAACAAAGTGAGTTGAACATCATTGAAACTGCTCACTTTAATTTCAAATTAGTTGGGGAAGCTAAAAGGTACTAAGACATAACCAAACTTGTTGGAAAGCCATGCTCTACTGTTAGATACATCATGAAGAAACATAACGCAAAACAATTATTTGCGAGTCTTCATACTATGAATAAAACTCAAATAATTAGTGATACAGATATGACTACTTCACTTGCGTAGGATATGCAAGTTAATGTTACAGATGTGTAGATGTGAACAAAAAAAAAATGGGATTCAAGGATGTTTAGCCAGAAGCAAAACACACATATCTGAAGAAAGCAGAAGGAAGAAGTTCTAGTTTTCCAAAATAATAATGATAATAAATATGATTGCCTGGAATTTCGGAAAAAGGTCATCTCTAGGATGAGACGAAAATAAACTTGTATAGTAGTGATGGATATCAGGACGTGTGGCGAAAGAAGAATGAAGCTTTCAAAAAGCAGAGCATTGCTTTTGCTTCAACTGGTAAAAATGTTGGAGGCTCTGTTATGATTTGCGGTTGTTTAATTACTAATGGTGTGGCCAGTATTCATACCCTGGATACACATAATGTAAATCTCAATTTTTGCAATGAATTTTGGATTGATTGTGGTGTAAAATTAACTTACATATCATAGGCTAGTGAAGTAGCCAAATCTTTTGCGCTAATTCTTTGAGTTTTGTTCACAGAATGAAGAACGTAGGTTTCATTTCGCGCAGTTCGTCGTCTTGATTAGTCAGAACGGATTCTATTCCGCAGTAATTGCTCTGCTTTATGTTTCTTTATGATGTATCCAACGGTAAAGCATGGCTTTCCAACATTCTGTACAAAGCACCGTGTGGATTGTTTTGTACACAAAATGATGCCTATAACATTTTTAGCAAATATTATTTTTGCGAAGAATTTACGTTGTCCTCACTCTTTCGTTGCCTGTTACCTTACAGTTGTATCGAGTTAATTCTATAGTATTCTATCTAAGGCATACAAATCATAAAAGGCCAAAAGATTTTGAAATGGTCCATGCTTTACGTGTGATACAGTCTGTTCTTCATCTTTGTTGAACTTGTTTAAATACTTTTTTTTACTCGCTGTATATAGTTTCCCAATTTATATGTTGTATTAGACACTAACAAATTAGGGTGTTAACAGTAAACAACAATTTCATCTAAACAGCAGTTTGAAGGATATATTTCCAAGTGAAAGTCTACTCCTAATTTTCTATGTTCTTCTTTTCGTTTATTTTTCTTGAATATATTTCGTTTTCTTAAATTATATTTGTATATGACAAAATCAAGATGAATGACCCTTAACCCTCGGAACGCCAATATAATTTCATCTCAAGCAACGCCAAGATGAGTCATTATCGACGCATGTTTATTTCTCGTATGACATAAAGTGCTTGTTCAAAATCAAGGTATTTTAGAGAATGGGTGCATCCATTGTATTGTATTTATTGCATTGTATTTTATTGTTTCATATACATACTACAAAATAATGAAAAATACAGAAAAAAAACGAATAGATAATATTAACCTTGTAACCATTTTCATGGCTGCACAAAAATAATGGTACCATGAGTCTCTTACTTATTTACACATATAAAGTACCACATATAAAACTATCAAAATCAAACTCTTCCTCTCTCTTTCACTCTGACATGTAAAGCACACCGTATGTGATGCGATGCTAATTGAAAATGAAGCGATTACATTGCTGATAGTATGCGGAGTACATATAATTTAAATCTTCCATTTAATGACTAATGGACAAAAATTATATTTTTAATGTATTGGTCAAGTTTGACTCGATATTGGCGTTCCGAGGGATAAACGACAGAAAATACGTTTTCATTTTTTCTTTTCCTTTTTTTACTAAATGGTCTTTATCGATTTTATGCACGAAACTCCAGAAACAACACAAGCAATGCACGAATTAACTCCTTTAGCAAGGAGATTTATTAATACGTCATGAAATTTATATAAGTACTATAGCACACCAGTTGCATGGAGCAATTTGTCAATGAAATAGATTTTCCAAAGGGAGATAAGCTTAGTATAAGGGGGAAACGAATGACCATACACTATATAAATAGGAGAACCGACTTCCCCTTATCATTTGGGCCCCTATTAGCGGGGACTTCAACTTTGGTCGGGATCGGCGTCCTTGGTTGGAAGGGAGAAATAAATGGTCGAACGTGTGAATATATTTGTTCATGTACAATAATTTCGAGTACTTTGGCTGGTGCAGATATTGTTCCTATTGGGCTATTATTTTTAGAATCATTACTCGTGCCAGCACTTTTTGGTATGTGACTGATATCTGCGAGTTTCCATTTGATACAGAATTCACATATAGCCATTGATTTGTTTAAAATTACTTGTAGCAGATATTGTAGTATTTCAATACAGCCTTTGAAAACATAGGGGGGCACTTTGTCAGGACCAAAGATGACCTATGTTTCAGTTTCTTTACAGCTTTTTAACGTCCCTCAGTTCGATGCGTTTGAGGAAATTGGTCTAAGATTTCGGAAATACTGTGTTCCGAAATCTTAGACCAATTATCCATGGAATATGTCGAACTGAGGAACGTTGCAATAGCCCTTCAGTTCGAATTGTTCGAGGATATACAACACAAAATAACTTTTAGGCTTCTGCCCATTATATACCTTCTTGATATTTTTGCTGGGTTTCTCTCCGTTAGTTTTCCCATGAGAGAGATGGGGTCAGCATCTTCCACACGTTTTGGCTTTGGTGGATGTTTTACGGAAGAATGCTTTTCCTGACACCAACCCACACCAGCAATCTGGGTATGGGCAATCGAAACACTACTATGAAATGGAGCCCCGACGGAGAATTGAACCAGGAAGCCCCTCGCACAGAGAGCGAGCGCAATAACCATGTGCAACACAGGAGCGGTGATAAATAAATTTTGTTTCTGTGTTACGTTGAATAAAAATACATATGATTTGCTCCTCGCAAGAATGAATGCCGAGGGACGTCATCCCTCAGATATTGACCTGCTTAGGTCATAGCTTACATAGAAGGCCATATAAATTATATTTTAGAAAATACACGTGAGCGATTAAGTACTTTAGGCCATAGCATATTAATGTTCAAATATTGCAGGAAAACGTTTGCAATTTTTTAACAGTTTAATCTTTAGAACATGCTTACAGCTGCAGGATTTTTTTTATTTTTACATTTAAAGTATATTTTATGAGACATTTGCATTAAGAATTTTCTACCACTTACGACGTCTCTGTTCATTTCTTTTAAAATCGGAATTTCTTTCAATGAACATTCAGTTATTAGACCGACTATTCTGCTAAATTCTCTCGTGTAGTTCACTTTCCTGTTTCTCTGTGTAGCCTGAGTTTCGTAGGAAAACTAGAACGTCTAAGAAAGAATACCCGTGTAAGCCGATACGTTGGATTCTCTTGTTACTTGAATTGCGTTTACGCGCTTGTTGATGCTCATGATATATTTTATTTGTTTATCTTTGATAGATAAGATGAAATGTTCTATTGAAACTGGATGACGGGAAGATGGCCTATGTTGAAGATGAAATTAACATATGTTATTTATGTTTGGAACTTGTCTTTGCGTACTTTTATTCACCAATATTTATGATATTTAGAATTCTTATAGTATACAGGGTAGGGAACTGAGGCTAAGATAGATATAGAAAAAAAGGGTGATTGAATAGAAAGAGGGAGACAAGAGCGTGGATATTGGAAATTGGAACGTTTAAAAATAATTCACAAATATTCTGAATGAAAGGGGGTAATAATATATAAAAATTAATGTTCAAACATCATATGTTAACACATCTTTTATAAAATATTATCTTAAAATTATCGAACCGGAAACGATGTCAGAGCATGTACTAAGTTTGTATGCTCTGGAGAATAATAACTAAATTTTCATAATCTAGTTTTCATGATCTTTGAGGAAGGGGGGGGGGGGTGCGGTGATCAACCATTTTCTTGGGTGATAATATCAGCTACTGATATATAGGGCATATGGGAGCTAAAGTCCCCTTCTAAAATCACTTGAAAAGAACTCCATGATAAATGCACTTACCAGAGACATACTGGCAGAAGTTATTTTTTAGTCAATTAATATAAAATTTGGCATAAGTGTAAACAAATATGATTGTTTTAAATGTGTAACGTTATTTTGGCAACTCATCTCCTAAACGGTGGAAAAGAGATGTATTAAGGAGACGTTATAAAAACTCAACACTTTCTTTTTCGAATGCCAATAAACATCAAATTAGTTGCAAATAATACAGAATAAATGTTCCGATGCTATGTTACATGCATAAATCAGTGTCTATCTTTATGGCTGCAACCTCGTTCCACGAATCACTTAAAAGAACTACACGGTAAATCTCCTTAACAAGGCCATAGTGTGAGAACCTATTTTTTTCTAAAATAAAGTGAGTTTTAAGACTCTTACAAACAAAATCCTAATTTTTCACATCTGCTGGGATATGTAGCCAAGCCAGCAATTTAGGAAGGGCAAAGGGGTGCTACACAACTAAAAAATGTCCTGCCCGTCGTAAAATTTGGACCTACAGAAATGACAAATTTCACATGATTTGTACAAAATTCAGATTCTGTGAATATTCCCTGTTGAGTGTATTTACCACGAAGTTGTTTTAAGGAACTTTTAAAAGGGGGGGTATAGCCAACAAAACATACACTGATTCACGCAATTAGCATCCGAGAATTAATTATATGACTTTTCGATTAATTTGTCGCTCATTGGTATTCCGCCTACCCCAATTGGAATACTTGTAACTCTCCACTATTTCCTTATTACGCCATTTGTGCTCATAAGGCAGTGCGTTGCGAAAATAACGTTCCGGATTTCAAGAATTAATTCGTTCTTCTGCAATAATTCCAAATTTCAAATTAATTGTAAATCAATTTATCTTCTGCCGGTACTCTATGTCTCATTAAGAGCATTTACAGCTGAGTTCTTTTCAAATGACTTTTGTAAGGAGGGTGTAGCCCAAATCTCAATCACTGGCACATGTAAGTAGCATAGAATCATTAATTAAGTGAGATTTGCGATTAAAGTGACGCTCATTTGCATTACTAAAATATATTTTTAACATTCCACCTCCTTCGATACATCCTTGTTGCTCCTCTAAGACGGTGCATTACAAAATACACATTGGAAATTTAAAACAAATCAGTCATGTTTAAAGAAGAACGCAACATATCACATTAATAGTGGACAATATTTAGTTTATATTATTATGTTTTTGGTTAGGTCGTCTGCCGTTTATTATTATTAGTGAAACGCTGTGTTGGTTCAATGCCGTGTTGGTTCAACCAACACAGCGTTCGACCAACACGGCGTAGAACCAACACGATATTTGACTAACACGGCGTTAAGCTAACACGGCGTTGGACAAAACACGGCGTTGAACAACACAGCATTGGACCAACAATAAAATTGACAACGCACTAGATATATACAGTATAAAACCTGAAAAGATAATACAAATATAATTATACATTATTTTGGCGGGTACCTGCGTAGAGCCAACGCTCGGTTGGACAAACCCCGGCATGAAACCAACACGGCGTTCGAGCCACACAGGTTTTGCCCTCAGGTGTTCTTTATATGCGGTTCTTGTTACTTGAGAATTTGTTGGTCGTATGAAGTTTAGGTCCGACGCCGCATCCCCAAATAACCTACCATAACAAAACTATTTTGTATCACAGACATTATGAATATATTACAATACAAGTTTCTAGTTGATAGTTTCAGTCGTAACTAAGATAGAAACCATTTGCTGCTTGTCTCGCTGACTCTAGGAACAAGGGCGCGAAAATTGCAAAACATATGCTCAAAAACAACATCGAATCAATGCGATGCATAGATTCAAGAGAAAAACATATTCACAATCGACATAGGTTTCCAATCAGAAGAAGCATTGGAGTAGCATTCGGGAGTTAGTGGGTTCGATCCCAGCGACCATCCTGACTGATGTTTCTCCAGAGTTATCCCTCAGTCACACCATGCAAATACCACGATGGCATCTTCAACATAGGCCCTGGCCGACACCTTCCTAAATCCTTTTCTTCACCTATCCCGGCCTGAACCTTAGATGTTTAAGGGTTATAAATAAAATTCAATTCAGTTAAACTCAGAAACTCGTGGATTTCTGACTGGAAACCAAATAAGTTACAATCTGATTTTTGAAAATGTTCTACATCTCATGGAGATACTTGAGAGACATATCACTTTGTAACTAGGGGAGAATGTGATGGTTGAACAACACAGAGCTTTCTGGTAAAGGTGAATTTTTATAAGAAAAATTGAACGTTTATTTAAGAAAACTATTTTGTATCTCCAAAGCGGTTAAATATATGGTATCTCGGTTTATACTGTAACATGCTCATTACGTTAGTCAGTTCCATACAAAACTTGAATTTGATTGCTTACGACATTCCCGAGATATTAGAAATTATTTTGAATAATACTGCGAAAATAGATTCCAGAGGTGGTCATTTTTGGACGTTCTTTCCATGATAACCGGAAGTGGCATGCACACATGATTTGGCTTATTGAAACTCACACATTGACTTGTTATTACATACAAAATTTCGTAAGTATCGGTTGACGGCCAGAAAGGGTTATTACGAGCAGTGTTCCTTCAGCTGGCATTTGATCAGTGCCTATTGCAGTATCCTTAATTTCCAGAATTGCCTTTGTAACTTGATTAGAACTAACAAACGTGAAATATTATTTGACACCATCTATCAGGCGCCTCATGTTTGATTTAGTAAGTTTTAATGATTCTATCACTAAACGATACCTCACTGAAATGATGGCTAAAATCGTCTAATAAACTTTATTAAGTAGGGTAAGTATCTAATTTTCGCCCCACTAGAAGAGATCTTGATTTATTTGAGTTGGCTAGTACTTAGTCTATTCGTTTGTCTTTCTTATATTTTCTATGTGCCGAGCCTCTTTATGTCATTAAAGTTAGAATATTTGTGTAATCGATGGTGATGTTTCCTTCGTGACTCGCTTACTTTTAATGTGGTTATATTTATTAAATATCCGAAGAATTAAAGAATTTAAGTCATGCAATCTGCCACCAAGGTCCATTTTATTGTTTATAGTGTACCATTCCATGTTTGATAAGTCGTGTTTTGGGGCTGCTAGAACTACGCGTATAATCTTCAGATTTCGTTAAGTCGCTTTTCAGGGTATATATTTTCCATACATAACTAATAAATAGTAATGATCAAATCATCAAAAGATATACCACTCGCACAAAGTTAACTATGTTTAATAAACCACTCAGGATGTTTTGATAATATTAGATCTAGCCAAATATGACTAGAAGGTGTCTGACATATTGTTTGTAGTTGACATATACTATGATCATAAGATGAAATCTTATTACATCTTTTTATGTGAGGTCAGGCTAATGTGATGGTTAAAATCTTCCATATTTATAACATTCATATGTTTAGATTATCGTGGCAATTTGATCCTCAAAAATTCTAAAACATGGTTCTAGTTGGAGGTATTCAACTATTAAAACTAGTTTAGTTGTATTAATTCTCAGTTTCAGAACAATGAATTAAGTTTGTTTCATGTAATTACCAGGAGAGTTTGGAATGGCCAGATTTCTGAGGTCCTCACTAACTAGGACAAGTACTCTGGCAACATTTATTTGCCCTATTATTCCTGAAAATCTTATGATCTGAAGCGTAAAAATTCCGAGTTGTATTTCAAGTACCAATCAACATTTACTTACCGCATCAGCATGTGATAGTACCTGATGGAAAATAGTATTTTTCTAATGTAGATGAACTATGTATGACTGTGCATTTCAGTGTTCGAAAAGAAATGATCTATGACAGGATTAGACTAGGAAAGTTAGATCAAAATTTAACTGAACGTAGAAGTAATTGCAATATAATTTCTATTAGTGTTTTCTTATGAAACAAATACCTGGAAAATCCGATATTGAAAAGTCTACTACTCTCCGAACGTGCGTAGGGCCTTTATGATGATTTTTCAGTACGGCCGCCAGGTACTTGTATTTTGAAACGCTAATGCTTAATTTGGAAACTACTTTTGTTGAATCTCTAGTCTTCGTATCAAAAATCATCCACAAATATTTTTGATAAGTTAATCAGTTTTAAGTTTTCGGAAATGGTATTCCGATTTCCACTAAAAATACCGCGAAGTAGTCTTCATTCATTTAAAAATTAATTATATAAATCTCATTTAATCTTGACTTCTTTTAAATTCTTTGTTCATTTATTTAATGTGTTCCTATCCTACTTTGAAGATAAATTACAGTTCATCTTGATTAATATACATCAAAATGAGCTTAATCCGAATTATTTTACAACAATATATCGTATCATAAATGAGAATGATATAATATATAAGATACTACCTTTAGCTTAACTAAATTAAACTATGACTGAAAAGAAAGGGGTACATATCAGCTTATACCATTAGTAATGTCGTACTTCTGCACCATGAGGAAAACAACGATAATTTACCTGAAACACTACCGTTAGCCAGAAAAATATTATCCCGTGGACTCCTCAACACTCTGACATATGTCAACCTGTTGTTGAATCACCCGCTGAAATAAAGCACCGGTTTTGAAGGCAAATAACTAAATCGCACGTCATTCTCATTTTCCAGTTATTTCTCGAAAATTTGGTTGTTTTGCATTAAGACATAACTCTGTTGGTGCAAGATCTGGTGAAAAGGCCAGGTGGCACAGTTTCTTTCAGCAACATTCCTCGATCTTAACACACGTCCTTCGGACATTACCACTGTGAATGAGCACATCCATATGATTAACCAGGTCAGGACGTTTCTTCAACAAGGCAGTCCGTAGGCGTTTAAGGTGCTAACAGTACACATCTGCATTGATAGTATATTTACATGGCAAGGGCTCAGAATTGATAATGACACGGATATGATACCAAACGCTAAACATCAGTTTTCAGGAGGTGTATATCCTGTTTTGGAACAGTTCCTGCAGCCCATGTTTAGGTACTCGCTGCTGTTTGCTTGTAATGTTATGGTAGAGGACCCACTTTTCACCCCTGTTACATTTCTTTCCAGAAATGGTTTTCGTCTGTGACGGGTGAGCAGGGAATCACATATTTCAACTCGCTGCTGACTCTATTGAGGCGTTAATGCATGGGGTACTCATCTTCCGAGTTTTGAAAGGTACCCAAGATTCTTCACTTTCGACCGCTGGAGCGGATGACCCTAGTGATAAAATATAATTTCAATTGATAAAAATAAATACAATCGAATATGTCCGGGTTACTTTATAGTATACGTTGAGTGAACCTCTGTTGTCCATGGTATTATAAACATGCCACAATCAAAAGAAATACATTCAAATTACGGAAGGGATTCTCAATGTTGCTGAAGCTACCGAAAAAGAAACAAGCGCTTCAAAATGTTCGAAAATATATATGTTTGTGTTACTCTTAGGTATCAATCTTTGTTAGCTGGATTCGAAATTGAATGAACGATTAACGGAAACTGACAACACAGAACAATCTCTAACTTTACACAAGTAAGTTCTACTTTTGTGTTTGTTATCCGTCATGAGTAGAATAAAAACGAAATTCAAACAATCATGTTCGTTTCTCACCATTTATTTCTTGGTGGAAATTGAAGAGCTTACTTTACCTTATTCAGGGTACTTAAAGAAATGTAGGCCTATTTTTCTGCAAAGGAGAACACTATATATGCGTGAATTATCTAATATTCTAACTAGAAACACTGTCTAGTTACAACACTAGATCACTCGCACAATTATAATGCTTCAAGTTTCAGAGAAATGCCTCTTTTTACGGCTAACGAAAATTGTCCCAAATGGGCATATGCCCTTTTGCAAGCGAAAACCTCTAATATGACCTAATTCTCTGCAGAAAATATAACCAATGTAAAATGTATTTTTTTTTCTATTATCTCCATATCATTACTTTTAATTTGATTTATCTGTCAGTAATTGTATAGTACAACAAATTACCTAGCAATCTTTGCGTAGTGCAGCTATTATACTATAGCCAAATTGGTAGCATTTTAACAACTTATAGGACGATTTTCGCGTATATGTGATGATGACTCGTATCTGGTAGTGAAACTTAAATTGTATGAAATACGCAATAGTGACACAATCTCATTCAATAAGCTTCCCAGGATAAAAGTCGCGTGTTTGCCAAATCAATAAATAAATTTTCGCTCGAATAAACCTAAAACTATTTACAAGACACAAACTATGTTTATGTTCTCATCTTGCAAGTGTTTCAAAAATGTGTATATGTTGTGATAATCCAACTTACAGTCTTTAGTCATTTATATTAGTATGCAACGCACAGTTTAATTTCAATTCGGACTAATTTGGTTTGAATTTACTATTAGGACTTATTAGAATCGAATCAATGTTATGAGTTTATAACTTATTTCTCTATCATGAAGATCATTTAAATGTATTATCTGTTACTTGGCAACCATTATTGCAAATGTTCGATATTTTAGTGTATGTCACCCCTATTTAAATTAATAGATTGCTTTTCGCAAAGATTCTACACTGTAAACACTAGGATATCGACATTTTACTCAAGCTGATCTGTGAAACTGTACCCTGCCTCTTATTGAAACCTGATCGTCCTTCGGATCTGCATTAGTGTTGGAAAACAAATCGCAATTTGGATAAGTGACTTAAAGCTCCGATTGTAAGAAATCTGTAGACTATTTAAATGAAATTATGTTAAGTGCTTGTAGTGTACGAAACTACATGTCTACAATTATTTGATTTGAACTCTAAATTATAAATTATATTGAGCAATTTCTCTAGTGATTTAATCTTGAAATTGGCAACGCTGCGAGAATCGCCTCTTCGGTATGATTTTGCGATATACGTGATTTCTCGCCACTGTTTGGGCAATGTATCACTACAGGTAGGCCATTTACTGCAGACGCGCGAGAGATTTTCCCAGAATTCCTGCGCGACGTGACGTCACGTGGCACGTAGAGAACGCGGGAGGCATATGAGTTCTGCTGGCAGGTGAATTTCGCGAAGTGTTTCGCTATACTACAGTATTATTACACGTACCTTTCGAATGAATAGCATTATTAAACATGAATGGGAACAGCAGTTACTGTGCTGTTGCTCAATGTTCCAAGTATGGACGAAAGACGTCTGGTGTGATGTATCATCAATTTTCAAAAGATCCAGTTAGACAGTGGGAGTGGATTTCGGGGTGCAAACGTGCCGATAACATTAATATGAACAACGCGCATGTTTGTTCAGTTTATTTCACTCATGAGAACTATGAAAACGATTTAAAACATGAACTTCTTGGGCTCCTTTAAGAAAGAATTCCAAGTGTGCATATACCAAATTGACAAGGAGACCAAAATGCAATGGAGACTGCACACTTTCAAAGGTAACTTAAGAAAAAGGAATAGGGAGAAATTGAACCCCATTCTAACCCCTGTTTTCTTTAATTTCCTGAGTAACAGTAATATAATATTAGAGTGAAATTGTGTTAAAATTGTAAAATATTGCAAAAGCGTATGAACACAGTCAAAACAGGAAATTCAGTTTAGCTAGACGAACTTTGGGTGTAGAAATTAAACAAATAAATTATTTTATTTTATTTATTGAGAAGTCATATTTTAGCCTCCCGTTTAGTTTCTTATTGATATTAGACAACTGTATTCTTATATATTTTTTTAGTAAAGAAAAGCATTATCTCGTATTTTATCAACAACAATTTAAATGAAACTAATTTTATCTCCGCCATCCATGTTTGCGATCTCGCTCTTCTTGTAATTCTCTAGGTCCAGGTCATTGGTTCTCAACCAACTGTAAATTGCGTACCTCTTGGTAGCCCGAGGGATCCCCTGAGAACCCTTGTAGTGGTGTGTTCTGAACGCATTTTTTGAGGAGGAATTCGCCAAAATATCAAAGCGACAGAACAGAGCCTAGGCACCACATTTTCCTTTCTCTTATGTAAAATTGCTATTTGCACGGTGTTAATTTTTAGCATAGTATATCCATTATCTATAATTCAAACCCAGAGTTTCAGTTGGGATAGGGGTGTAAGTAGGGGTTTTGGAATATCTCTATCGACTTTAAAATTACAGATTTTAATGTTGGGGTGTCTGGTAGATGATTTAGGGGTGACACCCCATTGGGGATTTGACAGAATCCCTGTTCAAACCTAACATTTCGTGATCTGTTCTATAGCTACCGCTGCCCTGCATTTTTTACTTTACTGATTTTTCTGGAGTTGCTATTTTTCCCCTAACCCTGAACGATCCAACACATACTAGTGGAGGGTACAGAAAGGGAGCACGGGTGGCGCGCACCGCTTCCTCAAGCATATTTTTTTAGCAGTATTCGAACAATTTGCGTCAGAGAAAGCTTCAAACTGTCTTGGGGTTACTGGATTGATATTCCATAATAAAACTTAACAATAAGCACGGAAATATCGAAAAGATCCCTGGTCTATTCTTCAAATCTTATGCGCCCCTCCTCACAAAAGTCCTAGATCCGCCTCTGGTATGTACTGCAGCGGGTACGCGCACCACCGGTTGGGAACCGGCGCTCTAAGTAGTTGCATTAATTGACAGACATGTTATATTAAAAAAATTGAACAATTGAATTATTATGGCTATTTGTTTCAAATAATCAGACATACGTGTATAAGAGCAAAACATATATTTTATTAGAAAATAACTACATTTAGTTTCCTATTGAACGTATGAGTTGGAATTGAATAGTGTTATACCCGATGTAGTAACATTTGAATCAACCATATTGGGGCACGGTGGTTTCGAACCCTTTGGCCAAGCATGCTGACTAAACATTTCATGTTTTCCTTCAATTTCACCAGGTGAATTCATGGATGGAAACCCGTACATAGGAGACCTGATAACCCGGTCTGGGAAATATAATTGACTCGAAAATAATCGAACCGTACGTGAAAAACAGGACATTCATCCGATCAAGGTTTCTAACAGACAATACAAGTTTGAAGCTATAAAAAAAACGCCACGAAGAATAAACAATGGATTTCAGCCACAGCAATCTCTGTCGATCACTAGGATTATTAATACCACTCCGCATTTCCTACTCAAAAATTACCACCATGTAATTTTATTAAAACATTAACTTGCTAATTTAGATTTATTATAATAGAGAAATCTAAATTTAATTTGACTATAACTATTACTCTTTACTATTATTATTGCTATTACTCTGTGCGTTTTGATAACAATTAAGGAACTAAGAAGACGACGGAAATGAAATGGAAAAACACGTTCACAAAGCAAACGATGCCGTGCGCGCGAATTACTCTACCTGCCACGTGACGCCACGGAGACACCGACCAATGCCATTTCAGAACGCGTATTTGGTGCTCGCTGCTGTTTGGGTTTGTTTAGGAGGGTCGGCTTTG
This sequence comes from Lepisma saccharinum, assembly GCA_022664845.1. Classification (NCBI taxonomy): domain Eukaryota; kingdom Metazoa; phylum Arthropoda; class Insecta; order Zygentoma; family Lepismatidae; genus Lepisma; species Lepisma saccharinum. Next base: position 28,461 of record JAGDQP010022173.1, read on the forward strand.
ACTGCTGCTGCGGCTTAGATTCGTTACATTTTAATGTCGACTTTGGTTGCTGCTGCGACATAAATTGTGGTTTAATACGACTTCGAAGAGTTTAAATTCAGGCTTAGTATAATTTATTAATATTAATTTAATAATAGTAGAATTAAACTGTTGATTTAAAGTAATCATATTAAGTTAATTTTGTCTTTGAGAATAAATTACTCAGTCACGTTTTTCTCGGAAGAAGTTTAAATGGCGAATGCCGTTGCATGGGGCATTCAAAGTAATTACGATAAATCAGTTGCATTTGTGAACTAAATATTTGAGAATCTTAGTCTTTGTGAATGAAACTAAATTATTTCTTAAAGGAGAGTTGAATTTAATTTAATTTTATAGCAAGCTTAGTCTCTCAGATATAATTCATTTTTGAATTTCGTATAATTCACGTTGAGGAGGTACAACCTTCCTTTCGATTTCAATGGGAATTTACGTGGAGGCAAAGTAGTGTAGATTGTATTGCAATGGTATCTGTTTCTCCCCCTTCCCCTTTTCCATTTTACTGTCAACTCGTGCAAAAGGGAGCGGGAGCGAGAACATGTGTTCTGGTGACGTTGGCTTGAATGCCATAGCTTTGTGCTTGCGTGTATAGGCGTGTGTTTCCTGAAGAACTGAACTGACCCCCTCCTTTTCTATTTTTCTCCTTACAACTAGCTCAGCATAGAGTGAAGGTGGTGACCTTTTTGGTTCTGTAAAAGGGTGGATGGTTTATCTCCCCCCCCTTACACATCTGTTGGGACGTTAACTACATTTGATAAAATAATTGTTTCTTAAGTAAGTAATTCCATAGAGAAGCGAATAGAGATTTATTAATAACTGAAATTTAAATCCCTGTGTTTAATTCCTAATTTAATCCTCGAAATTTAAAGGAACATTTTGAGATTGAAGAGGGGTTTAAAATAAACAGCGATCGAATAATCTGTTGAATCCTAATTAACAGTTAATTATCTGAGGAGTTGCTCAATATAAAGTCAAATTGATTTCTTAACTTTGTTTGATGTTTGAGAAAATTAATTATTCAACCTTGCAGTTTGTATGTGTAAATTATGGAAATTAAGTTGTTTTGTTTTATTTAAATAAGTTGTCGGAATTTGATTTTATTTGATCTAGTTAGCATTGTAAGTTCAGATATTTTCCTATTAGTTCGTTTTGTGCGAGCTTTGTGGGACTCGTTAAATGTCCACCCTCCTGCATCGATGTTCATTTAAATCAAGATTTGAAGTAATGTTTGAATTCCGAGTGAATATCGGGCGAGTGCGATTTCATGCTGGAGTAATTATATTCATTTTAATTTCTATTCATTTAAAGTGGGGTTTACTTTATTGAAATTAGCTGTAATTTTCAGATTCGTCTACGTTGTTTGTACAAATTAAATTAAATTACTAAATACTCGTATATATAATTCCCAGTGGGAGTTCACAATTTTGGGTCGAGGTCTCCATTAATCAGACAGCATTTACTCATATTGAAATTCTTGGTCTCTGAGCTGAGTGGGATGAATGCACATGTTTGGTCGATATATCATTTGTTTCAAACCTTAAAACATTTTCTTCATATCATTGCGAATTACGGTTTGAAACGCCAGGCTTTGTTGAAAACGCGACCTCAGAATACAAGATATTAATGAAATATTTTACTTACATTTACATAAGTTGTTAATCCATTTAAATGGATTTCTAAGCCGTTTGCGCTAGGAAGTAATTTGGTTTCAATTAGAGCCATTTTCGCATTGTAGATTGTTTTAGCACACATCATTTCCAGACAATTCGCAACGTAGTCATAGGCAAAATGCCTGAAAAGAAAAAAAATATATGAATTTTGTTAAGGTGACAATTAAAAAAAATAAAAAAACAATTAATTTATTCAGAAAGGTGATGCTAATTAATGTTCCGGTATATTTTGTACATATGTACATATTTTGAAAGATGTACAAAAATTAATCAATTTACTGGCAAAGAATGGCACGGCAGTGTCCAAAATCTTGCTCGAGTATTTTTCCAGTAGCCATGGGCTACATTCCTATCAATGATAACTTCCTCAGGGGTCAGGAGGAAATGGTTTACCTTCGAACAGTATTTTTTTAAGACTTCGTATATGCATTTGTAATCCGATGCTGATATTGACTGTAAAGCATTTCGACCGGGTAAGGTTTCTTTTGTCGGCTAGAGGACGTTAAGGTTTGGAGCAAGGTGGAAACAGCCGCTGCAATTACTCCCGTAGTTTCCGCTTGAACAAGATTTTTTTACAAGACTTCACACACACACACACACACACACACACACACACACACA
>JAGDQP010022174.1:0-30787 GCA_022664845.1 Lepisma saccharinum
ACATTTGGGAAGCAACTTTCATCATTAAAAGGGGAGACAAATTAATAAACAAGAAATCGGGAAACTTAAGGGAACAATGGGGAAAATTGTTACGAAGGAACGGGTAATTAGAAATCAGTAACTGGCAACACTGTTAAACCATTGTATTGTATATAAATGTATATGTTAAGTCATTGTAGATAGTGCAGATCACAGCTGAGGAAGCTCCAGCGAGTGGGGCGAAATATTCTGGAAAATAAATATTTTTCTATTAACGGTGTTTTTTATTAAAGTATTGAGAAAGTTAAGATGAACACCGTAAATTTTAGGAACTTTATAAAGTTTACTTATAGTCCCGTCAAACATGTAAGTGCTCTGGATCTCTCTTTTATGAAGGGTTGTTTATGAGGTGAGACTTTTGTGTAGACAATCTACAAAACTGATGAAGTTTGATGAGGAACATGAAAGCTCTTTCTGTTCTGTGGTATAAGGAAAAATCACCAAAAGCAAGTGTAGAAAAATCTTGACTAGCATTAGCAGATTCCTTAATTTTCCTAAGTATTCAAGACGAAATATTTCCTAATATTTTTTTTCTCAAAGACATTTTAAGGCTTATTGGATTTTTTCAAACTCGCAGCTCCTCACACTGAGACAAGCTCTTCAGCCCCGAGGGCTATCGACAACCGCAGCTTCAAAGCAAAACTTGCTACAACTGCTTTCCAATGTAGTCAAATGTCCGCGTACACGGTTTTTGTGCTCTCTCTCATGTGATTGATTGAATTCTGTTTAGTGTTTCGAAAGTAAACGAATCCTGCTCTGTGATTGTGTGCTAGTGTGCTCTGTTTTACATCATACATCAGCTGTGAACTGTCTGAGGAAGGCCATCTTGGTAAGAGGCTGAAACGGTTACGAGTGTTTCAGTTTTTAATAAATCCTAGTGATAGCCTTGTCAGCGAATTCTTTAAGTATAATATTTATCTTTGGAAGCAGAAAGCAGAATCCTTGTTAGAAAATGGAAAGAAGCAAGATGAATAAGCGAGAAAGGAGAAAAGTTGATGAACTGGAATAGTGACTGCCATAAGTGAAGAATGGGACGAGATATTGAGAAGAGAGCAAAGTAAGAATAATAAGATTGCAAATTAGTTATGTTGGTTGTTAAGCATCATTTAATTTCATTGTTTGTTGAACATCATTTTAGTTTCTTGTTGCGTACACGGTCATTTGATTTTATTTCAATGGTATTTTCAACTGGATTTTTGCCTATATTGTATTTTTTTTTTCTTGATGCTATAAAGTTTTCAAGGAACTTTTATTATTGAGATGTTTGTCGGAAGACAAAATATGTCGAAATTGATTTAAGATTATCTGCCTCAGTGGCACAATATGAGCAAGACAAAAATATTGAAAGAGTTCTTAGACACTTGGGCTATATGCTCAAATTACAGTAATCGGGGAGCTTCAACACAACAACGAGGACAATGTGCACTTAGCACAGATACCAAAACATACAAGTATTTTTTCATTATTCTTAGTAATATATTCATATGGAGTAAACAGGGTGGATGGACGTTTTATTGCACCTGCATGAGGACATTGTGTACTTCGCACTGAAACCAAGTGACAAGGCTCCTTTTGGAGCCGCTTTGGGGGTATTGGCTGAATGGTATGTGCTGAAAATAATAATTCCGTTTTTTCAATACACTTAGGTGTAAGTCACATCATCCCATCCGTCCTGCTTTCGTTATTATTATTATTATTACTAGTTGATATCAAATGAGGACCAATGTTTTGTGTCGATTTTTTAATGTCTGCTTTTATTTCATTTGTACTTATTTGTAACAGAAGGCTAGTGTTGTATAGGCCCATGGTTATTATTGTTATCATTATTATTATAGTTATCCCAATACTTTGTTTTAATTTTAATTAATTTCGAATTTATTAGACTAATTAATCGACTCTGAACTGTGATAACCAACTTTCCTTTAGCCCTAACCAAATAGGACTTGTTCTTAGGTGACACATGCTCTTAATATGGAATTAAATTGAATTTATTGATGGATTTTAGGCATCTAGGGCTCAGGCTGAAATAGGGGACGGGAAGGTTTCGAGAGGGTGTCGGCCAGGGCCAATGTTGAACGTGGCATCCCGGCATTTGCCTGGTGTGACAGAAAAAGAACTGGAAAAACCTTAGTCAGCATGGTCGGCCGCTGGGATCGAACCCAACACTACCACTGAGCTACGGCGTCTCAGTTCTAAATATGGAGTAAACTAGGCAGAAGTGAATTTATAGTTTGATTACATATGGCAACACCGCAATCTCTGAGCGCGAGTTGAGAAAATTTTACAAACGCTGAAAACGCCCAAGGGCTAGAGAACTGCGAGTTGGGACGAAATTTCGAAGGCTGCGAGTTGGGAAGCTGCGACTTGGGACGACCCCGGAATACAAAGCTGCGTCAAGCACTGGCTTGATGCATAAGTTATGTCGGCAGAGAAAGGAGGTGTAATATCAACTGTGAACTTGTTGTTGCTGGTGTTATTTTGTGTACAGTACACAATATTGTCTTTTGTTAATCCATGTTAGGTTGAACCATCCACATTAGATCTATGAACTGATGTTTTGAGACAGGTATACGGGACAAGACTATTGGAGAATGAAGCATAGTGCATAATGAAGAACTCTACAGATTGTATGATTAGCCCGATGTTATAAGAATAAAGAAATCACGACGGTTAAGATGGGCAGACCGTGTAGCTCGGATGTGGGGGTACGAGGATTATATTTCATCGTGGTTGGTAAGTCGGAGGGAAAGAAGCCGTTGAAAAGACTAAGACGTCGTTGGGATGACAATATTAGAAGAGATCTTCGAGAGGTAGACGCTCATGATGAAAACTGGCTTAATACAGTCCAGTATAAAAACTAAGTGTGAACGATTGTTACTGCGGGGACGAACTTGCGAGTTCCGTAAGCCATTGAACTGATGAAATTCGGGAAATGGTAACGCTGGATATTAGCGAAGTAGAACCAGAAGAGGAACTTAACGATCTCCTGGTGAATATGCAGGATTACATGAAAAAGATTGTCGGCATGATTATAGCAGAGGCTACCAAAGCAGGTCTCGCAAAATGACAAAGAATTGATATTCCTATGGATAAAAAATGAAATTGTAAATACGTGCAGAAGCCCTTAAAAAAAACCACATTTGAAACTTGTAACGGTGAAATACTATTGAAACTTAAGAGCAATTGAGTAGATATAAAGCGAATGTAAAGGACTTTAAAGCCAAAACAGCCGTTCGTGACGTAACATCAAGACTGATAGTGAATGAAGAAGAACGACAACTACCAGAGGTTTTATTGGAACACCAAAATGCAAGAAAAATATTCTTATTTTGCACTATAAAATCATACAGCAGTTTCACTAGGTTACACCGCATCGCGTGGCAATACAGAAATAAGGTGTGCCATCATATGACATGAGGGAAAGTAACCTATTTTCGTTACAGTGAGGCAGATGACTCAGCACGACAGAAAACGATTGAAAAAATTAGCAAGGGGAAGCTACGGCATTGATTGTCGGGTATGACAAGAGTTCTGCAAGAATAAGGTAAAGGGTTTAAAGGTCCACACGAAGTCCACAGTGTAGTCCAATCAAAAAGCACGATGACCCACATGTTTTCTGCGTTTATCATTTACGTCATTAACTCGTACACTGGCAGATAAACTGTACGTCGTCTCGTACTGTAAGAGCAGAAATCAGGAAGTGATCAAGTTCATACTGCAATGATCACGACATCTAATTTAATCATCCAATGATTAATTATCATCCGTAAAACCGAAATCAGAACTGTATGGAAGATACGAATCATTCATGTCAGTAACTGTTGCAGCAAGACATCTTTTGATTGTCGATTTCTGGGCTCCATACATAACGTAATTACCAAAGCGGCGAGAATAAAATAAAATTATATATAATTCTTCCAGCAGCAACTTCTGGCAGTAACCTCTAGATTTGTATTATATCGCATGTTGAAGACATTGGAACGACACATTTGTGATTTAATATTAATTAACACAAATGGGTGTAAGTCTCCAGCGACTTTCTTTTGTTTATAATCAGTTAAGTTCATTACAGTTTGTTCTGTCTCATAGCTATGGGTGGAATAATTTTGGCCTGGCAGAACAAAGGGATGATTTTTACAAACTTAACTGTCTTTTGCATTAAACGAACAAAAGGTATTCTCATTTCGTGTTGTAGTCAGAGGAAAAGTAAACTGATTATCTGTGTTGAAATATTTTGTGTAAATATGTGCTGAGTCCTTTTATAATATCCCGCACATTGTAATCTAAAATAAGGAAAAAGCAACGCGGATTTGAACCTCAGACATTTAGTTTAAAAGTTCATTGCCTAACCATTCCGCCAGCGACATCAAAATGTTATGATTGTACTGCTATCGCCTGCAACTGGACCAGGAATTTCAGTTTGGGGAGGAGGTAAGTGGAGTTTTGCACGGTATCTGTCGATTTTTGACCGTAAAAGTTTACAAAGTTTTAGGGTGCTCTCAAGAATTTGGGGGCTGACACTATGAACAGGGAGGGGGGTCTGGCGGAATCATTGTACTGGACTTTTCTCAACGTAAACAAATATCGATCCGAGAATAATCTGTGTGCGTTGGTGGAAGTCTAGCATTTCAAAGCACTACCAAACTTGGAATTTCGTTTTCTTTTATACGAATAACTATTCTAAGGCTAAAAATATATGTACAAACGATGCACAAAGATCGTAACAAGAAATATCAACTTTAGTGTGGAGGGATCTCAATGGTAATGGTGTCTACCGTTTTGAACAATTAATATCTCATTTACTAATTGTGCACAAATGCTAAAAATGCGTACATAAACGATTGAACCTAGAAAAAATCCAATCAAAAAAATTACTGGCCTACTATTTTCTCGATCAATCACAACTCTTATTTTGATCTTCCCCGTTATAATTTGTACCTAACCGAAAAATAAAATAAAAAAAATGAGTGCACAAAGGATTGTAACTAGAACGATTTTGATCTGAATAATTTCGGGACTGTTATTCACGCCTATCCCCCATTTTAATATTTATTTTTTTCGGTTACTAATTGTGCATAAACGTGCCAAAATTTTGAATAAACGATTGCAATGAAAAAATGTTTTGTTTTTTTTAATGTGGGCTGGTAAAATGAATGTGTTCTTACTCTAAACGGAATTTGTTCCCAAACTTTCTTAAACTATGCAGTTATAAATAATTAAGTAATCAAGAACCACTGTTTTCATCTTCTGATCCATAGATGGCGCTTGTGTTCACATTATAATCCAATTAAATAATATGCATTTTTTCGTGTTCCTATCAACTATGATGATTTCCAACTATACGCATTTCATTCATTATCCAGAAATATTAATTTCTATTGAAAGAGAATCTTTAAATATAAAACACAAGCTCTCTGATCGACGGTCAGTGGATAAAAGTTTATTCATAATATTATACATTAAACCTTGGAAGCTTGGGTGGGCAATCAAATGTACCATTCACACTTTAAAATTAAATTTCGTTGAAAACAAGTTAAGCGTGTCCTAAATGAGACAAATAGATAATGTTTACGTTTTTATTCTGAATCGTTTTGGTTCTATGGTATGTAGCGTAAGTGCTACAACCGGTCTTTAAGATAAAGGAATATTTCAACTGACTCAGAGAACCTTAAGAATTACTCTAAATATTGGCTTAGTATGTACGTATAACAAAGTATAACTTCTATTTCATCATTACATTGTAATTTATCTTCAGAGTAAAGCCACGCAGTTGCCAGAGCAAAAATCGAAGAAACGTGAAGGCGTATTGTCCATTTTCTTGTTCGTCCTGTCATTGCATATTTTCATATTACTCTGTCTAGCAAATCGATACCATCGATGACGCTGATATATAGTTTGACAATCGAAGGTTGTTTGATGGATATGTATTTCCTTTCAGACTACTCAATTCCACATTTTGTTGATGCCATGAAAACTGCTGTGTTGTCGAACTATTTACACACCACAACAGCGTCATCTGACCTTACAATCTCGTTATACAGCTACCTCCTCCTTCCTTCTTCATCACTTCATCTGATTTGAACTGAATATTTTTTTCGGTAATCTATTTTTCATAATTGTACCCAAAGTGGTGTTGTAACGGTGAGTCTATGGAAGATCCAGAAGAGTAAAAGTAGTGAAATACCTGTCAGTAAACACAGATGAAGCCGTTGAAAGAATATCACTTAGATGTACGACAACACGACCTCATATATCCATATTCTGAGTGCACGGATTTTTTTTAATGTTATTTTTAAACCTTTCCCTGGATACAGTAGAAAATCCAACGGAATCCAACGTGATTCATTCCGTGGCTGCGGTAAAAAGTAGCAGCATCGCAGGGGACTATTTCGCTTCCCTCTGGTTCACATTCACATTCACTTTCCTCACCCAGGCGCGAAATATCTGGTAGAAGTTCACGTTTTCTATATCCTCCAAATTACTCAAATATATTGACTTCAGTTTCGTCCTGATTACCAATATCTTCATCCGCTATTACTGAGAAAAGATGAAGAGAAATAAGTAAATTAAAAAAACATGTAATGTGTAGTTTATAGCGATTTATTTACGTACTAGAAAAACGAATCAACCTGGTTATTGCATTTCAAAAAATATACAAAGAACAAATGTTCATTCGAAGAGCATTTACATTTGGCACAAACCTCGCACATTGCGTCTGCTATGTTCACATAGTTACACAAAAACAGTGAGAGAAACTTAAATATTTAGTACCAATTATTAGGAATCAACATGGGAAGTCTTACATAAAAAAAATTAACCAACTTACACTTTCTATCACAAAAACTCAAATTGAGATGGCTAAAAGCCGTATGTAGCAATGGTGCTACATCAGAAATATGACGTAATAACTCTGCCTCTGCGTGATTAAATTTTACAATCTGATTACATTCTTTATCTTTGACCTCTAATTGATTGTATTCTATTCACTTTAGATGCATTTTTAAAAATAATTAATTAATTCTTACCTTGTGACCATTTTTGTCTGCTCCATTCAGAAGCTCATCCACAAGAAACAAAGGACTATACACAATGTCCTTCTACCAGCTAACTCAAAAAATAAATACTAACACACAGCGCTGAGTGTAAATAGTGGTATACAAGCGGCATTGAGAGCATGGAACGACGGAGTATGCAGAGAAAAAAAATGAAAATCGGATGTAGCATATATGTTACCCACGGCGTGAGGAGGGTGTCTTTAAAAGTTTGTTGACAATTAGAAAATGTAGTCAAAGTCTAATGCTCTAGTTCGGTCTCAATACAATATGCGCACCCCATTGTCTGTGATGGTACAGGTATTATAAAAGACGTATTCTTAATTTACTTCCTTGCTTTAAAATTTATTTGTTTATGTGTCACTTTTTTTTGCCAACTAACCTGACTCAAGTTAATTATCTAAGTTGAAAGATTGTTTTTCCCCTACTGATAGACGAAAATGTTGAAGTCTCTCAGAGAAAGAGCGCGCGCAATCACACACACACACACATATATATATATATAACAAAACAGTAAAACAGCAGAGGCATGCGTTTGATTAATGCGAAAACACATTGCCATAGCAACTGATGTGGAATGGGTAGCGTAAAAACAAAGAACGAGCCGAGGGGGTTGAATGAAGTAATACAGAGAGGATTACATTATCGCTCAATTGTATTGATCAATGGTGTGAACCACTTGTTTGATTACACACTCTCAAAGGATATTTTGATAATCAACTTTCGATCCTCTTTTTTTCTCTGTGTGTCTTTTTCTATTATAGGTTTGTGTCGCGCTGCGGAAAGACACAGTCCACTTTGGTCTGGAGCGACGTATAAATAGATAGATAGATAGAATGTATTATTAATTTATTTTGTAAACTCGTTTTTTTCGGAATTGGAATACTCAGTTATATCTGATTTAAGGATGTCTTGGCGTATCAGCGTACCGCCAATCATGAAAAAGCAATACAAATAGCAGACGGTAACGATTCTGTCATTGGCCGCTGATAACGTAATGCGATAGATAATATTTGCGTTGTTGCCACGACAAATTAATAAAAGGTTTTCATTTGTAGTAGCTTGCTAGTTGGTTAAGCACATTTCATAGCAAAACAGCTTTATAAAATCATACATTGTTTGGGATTATAGAGTTTTAAAAAAAGGAGAGAGCAATAACCGTGGCTGAGAAGGTGTTATCTGGGTGACAAAATTGGCAACAATGCTGTCACGTGATTTAAGACCACGTGACTTGTAGGCGGAGTCAGGCCGGAAATAACACCGCTGCATCTATAGATACAGGTAATAGTACCATTATGTCATGGATGCAAGGACGTAACACATATTTTTTTTTTCGTGGAGGTGGGGAATAATTAATGGATCCAGAAGAGGATAAGCCACCAGCACTTGAAATTTAAAAAATCCGACAGAGAAAATCATGAAATAAATAACCTTTTGGCACGAAATGTGTAACAAAATTATTATTCTGTAAGTACAACCAGAAACATATAATAACTATGAATAGTGAGAATATATTGTAGACCATGACAAAATGGAAATATCTCAATACAAAAAAGTATTTTCATGAAAACAAATAGTGAATTTTAATCGACAATAGTGGTTTTTAACGAAACACTATCGCTTCGGACACAAAATGTGACTTTTGGAGATGGAATTATGATGCTTAACGGATGTCATTTAATTTTTTTCAAAATTGAAAGAAAAAATTATCATCCTTTTAGAGTGGTTCACAATGCAGCATGGGTACTAGTGAAGTTTATCAGTCATGTTTTAACCGCGAAGTGTGAAGTTAATCGTGTTTAGTTAAAAATGACAACAGAAGACCTGATAACTTTTCTCAATAACAATATACCATAAGACGTCAGGAGGAAGATATATACAATAAACATATTTGAATGGTGTTCTCAAGTGCCTGACGGAAAGATAAAGACCCTTTCGAAGGCGTTATCACGCAGTTATCCGGCTAAGGTATGCGTTAGAGAGTTGGATCGTTGACCGGGGTTTAATTAACGCCGAGTTCAATATTTTCTCTATATATTACTAAGAACAACCTTTTACTACTTGTGAATAAATGTTATACTTCGCTTCTGTTTTGCATTTCCAACATTTTATTGTGCAGTTTTTATTTTCAAAGCATGAAAAATTTCATCTCAAAACAATGAAAATTTCCTATGGACTCCGACTGGAAATTAATCTAAAGAGATTACATTTCCATCGAAAAGAACTACTATAGAATCACATATTTATTCGAGCAGAAATTTCTAACCTTAACTCCTATGAAAATTTGCTGTAAAGACTTCCAGCTTTCTGCTTTCGAAAGATGAAACATTACGCTCAATTCGAGCTGAATATCCGCACTTCCGAATTTGGTATGTAGGCTGAGATATACATCGAAAATAAATGCACTATGAAAAAAATTCCGAGACATTCCTGTGAAAACCTATTCAACCTGGCTGCCTGGAAATTTCAAGCAACTTCGTTATAATAATAAAAGACAAATATCGTTCGGTTTGTCAACGATGCTGGTAGAAAAAAAAACCGAAGCAAAATTTGAAGTCCAAATAGAAGTCCGGCGTCTTACTGACTGAATTGTGTGCATGTGTTCAAATGTACTGGAACTGAACACTAAGACGTTCCAATAACGTAAAACAAATTATTCAGTGCTTTTTCAGAATTCTTGGCGGTAACTATAAATTTTTCCCCTTGTTATCATCAAGTTTATTAATTCCGAGATTTTATTCTCCTTTATCATGCCTCCTATTTCTCTTGTTGTCTCTTAATATCCCAGTCAATACAGTATTTCTGCATTGATGATTATATCTTCTTAATATTTTATCTCTTCCCAGGAGCTAACTGTGTTGATTAGTTCTATATCGGATTTTTTTGCCTGCTTTCCCTATTTTTTTAAAAAAAAATCTAAAATGGCACCTTTCCTCTGTTAAGCCTCAAAGGATCAAAACAACTGAAATTCAAAGTTAAACGATTAGATAATCCAAGCGTAAAAGGAGACTACCAACTCGAAATTTCAAATAGGTTCGAAATCATAGCCGACTCGAGTAGTAATAGTAATGAAATTAAAAGTGAAATTGATGTAAGTAAGATGTGGGAGGCAATACGTGATACAGTGAAGGACTCATCGAAGGAATGTGTAGGTGAGAAGAAACAACAGAAAAACCAGCCTTGGTTTGATTAACAATGCCTTAAACTTCAGGCGGAACGAAAACAAGCAAGGCAGCGGTGACTGGGTAACAAAAGTGAAGCAAATACCAACCACTACAGTAACGCGAAACGAAACGGCACACTCGGGTTCAGAAACAAAAAGCGACAATATCTGACGCAGAATATTCAAGAGATAGAGAAAAACGGGAAGACAAATAACATACGAGATCTATACAAAGGAGTAAACTTGTTAAGAAAGGGTTACCATCCGAGGTTAGGAATGATTAGAAATGAACGTGGAGATCTGCAGGCGGATCCGACTAAAATTATCGATATGTTGAAATGTTATTTCCAGAAACTTCTTAATGTACACAACGGGGAACAAACAGAGGAAATTCAATTCTATATCGCAGAATCGTGGATACCCGAACCTAGCGAGATCGAGGTCGAAATGTCGATAAAGAAATTCAAATCACCAGGAATATTCCAGCCGAATTAATTAAGGCGGGAGGAACGGCATTAATCAAGGAACTGCATAAATTGATAAGTGCTATGGAGAAACGAGGATCTCCCAAAAGGAATGGAAAACCTCAATAATAGCTCCGGTTTATAAAAAAAAGTGATAAATCGGACTGTAATAATTACCGCGGAATCTCGTTACTTCCAACATGTTACAAAGTATTGAGTAACATACTACTAACTCACCTAAGTGTATATGCAGATAAAATAATTGGAGATCACCAATGTGGATTTAGAAGGAATAGATCCACGTTGGACCAGATTTTCGCCTTGAGACAAATCTTGGAGAAGAAATGGGAATAGAATGGAACTGTTCACCAGCTATTCATTGATTTTAAGAAGGCTTATGATTCTATTGAAAGGGAAAAACTATACAGTATCTTCATACGATTTGGAATTCCGAAAAAACTTGTCCAGCTTGTGACAATGTATCTCAGCGTATTCATATGAAGAGTACGTATAGGTAACAATATGTCTGATAGTTTCGAAATTCGCAACGGATTGAAACAAGGTGATGCCTTGTCACCATTACTGTTTAACTTTGCATTATGATATGCGATTCTAAAAATAAAAGACTACAGAAAGGGACTTTAATTGGCTTGAATCAACTATTCGCGTACGCGGATGATGTAGATTTAATAGGGGAAGACAGAGACACTACAAAGTAACACCGACGTCTTAGTAGAAGCGTGCGATGAGATAGGTCTACAGGTAAACATAGATAAAACAAAATACATGATAAGCCGAAACACAGGGAATGAAATACATAAAAACATAAGAATTAGGGATGAGGTCATAGAGAAAGTAAACAAAATTTAAATACTTGGGAGCATACGTAACAAGCAAAAATGAGGTAACGGAAGAAATAGAAAACGTTTAGTATCGGGCAAAGCATGTTTCTATTCAATCCAAAAACTTCTAACATCGCGATTAATATCAAGGAAATTGAAATTGAAAATATACAGAACGGTTAATCTGCCGGTAATACTTTACGGTTGCGAAAGTTGGAGCAGATGAACATAAATTACGAGCGTTTGAAAATAAGGTTTTGAAAAAGATACACGGGACGAAATGGGACCAGATGACTGGGGAATGGAGGAGACTGCATAATGAAGGACTTCATGGACTGTATGACTCACCCGATGTTGTAAGAATAATGAAATCACGGCGACTAAGATGGACAGGCCATGTAGCTCGGATGGAAGAAAAACGAAGACTATATTCCATCTTGGTTGAAAAGGCAAAGGGAAAGAGACGATTGGGAAAATTTTTCCATCTCCTCGCTTACTAAGGGAGAGGAGAAAAGAGTAGGAGACCTCATGAGTGGCTTCATCGTTGCAACGTCCCAATCTCTGTGGAGATCGCTATTAGAAAAGTCATTCGAACATTCAGCAGAGGGAGAGTCTTTGTAGCGAATTGGACTTTCAAAAGCGTTGCGGGAAAATAACACACCAAGATTAAACTGTGAACTTGTGAAGTATTTTCTTTTCTTCCTAAAAGGAACTACGGCTTTTTTGAACACCGAGGGGCAGAATATTATTAGATATTCTATATTTTAGAGTGAATGCAATATGAGACTTCGAAGGGTTTATTACAGCGGAAGTAGCGCTAAACCAAAGGTAACACATGTCTGTCCCCTTGTACAACTGTCTTTATATAGTTTAGAAGGAAACGGGCATAACCGAAAACGTCGCCACTAAACTATAATAGTTCCAATTTACCATCTACACATGAAAACACATCTTAGGTTCGGTTTGGGCAGGTAAACATGGAATGACGTTATTCATGATACAAAAAGCATTACTACCATAACAACGAAGGAAGTGTTAGCCACATGCAGATACAAACAACATAATAATTGTTAAAACCAAATATACATGCACGGACACATATTACTGAATATGGTAAAGAAGTGTTGAAGCTATTCCATGCCATAAATAAACGTTAAGATCCTCTGACTTCGCATTTAACTTACAAAACCCTCTAAGACACAAATCACTATTGTATGTACCGAAAATACAATCAACAAGACACAAAATAATAATAAGTACTTTCCTGCTGTATCCGATGTTTCTTCTTTAAAGGACTGCAGGGATAACTTCACACCTCAGCTGCACCCGTATGTAGTTTTCATTTTCTTGGTCCTTGGACATGACGCATCTCGGGCGGACATTTCATTTGCACTAACCCAATATTATCAAGTCATTCTGAAAAAGCTTTCGTGAGTTAAAATCGTGTTGAATTAACACTGGTATACTTTGTTGTGTAGGTCTATGATAGTTTAACAAACCACATCACTCAATAAATCATATAGCACCTAGACCTACCAGATAGCTTTTGTGTAAAAAGGGCGATCGGTACAATGACTCCTTCGGAGTCCCCTACATTTTAATTAAAACAGATCGTCATCACGATGATAGTTCAACAACCAAGTTTTGAGTCCGCTCTTTGTATAGAAAGCGGAATAAGAGACTCGTTTAATGATTCTGCTAAAACTACGTAAGAGCTTACATTCAATGTAAAGTGCCTCGCGTCGTCTGTTTATACCAGATCTGTCAGAGTGCCATCAGCAAAATGTATCACATCAATTTTCTACTCAATTTATGTTTCTGTAGACTTTAAAATAAATAACCATTTCCCTTTTCAAATCTGAAAAACAACTATTAACTGCTGACAAAGAATTGTCAGCACAAAAATCTGATCTGAGTATCATGTAGTTTTCACAATGTCATAATGACAACCCAATAACGGAGCTGTAAATCAATCACTTCTCAACAATAGAGCTTTGTTATTGATTGTTTGTTTTTCCTAAATCTATCCTCCTCCCCACCCCCCACCCCATTTCTGTTCTTTGATCATTCTTAATACCTCTGTCACTTCCGCTTTACAGGTACGTTACATTGTGACGTCACAAAGATGAAGCGCACAAAAGTGGGAGAAGAGGAAGGAATATTCAGTGCCAGTCTCGCTTTGCTGCCAAGGTCGAGGAGTTGTGACGTGACGCATGTGGACCGTGTATTGATTGGATGACAAGCAACCCTATATAAACCAACCACCTGCTCCGTAATTTTCTCCGTTCCTTTGACAAGAGAGCTATTTTTGAAACGGGGGAAAAAGAGAGAGAGAGAGAGAAGAAGAAGAAGAAGAAGAAGAAAAGAAGAAAAACTTTTCTCCGCTTTTCTTAATGGTCTCGTTTTTCCCCTTGATTTAAGAAAATTGCACAGCGGTAAAAGGGGTGATACTCATCACAAATCACATAACAAGGCGGATTAAATTACTGTTACTTATGTATATTGTTTAAATGACATAGAGTAGCTTCTGCCAGAGCTGCTATATTTGCGCTGAGGTATGTTAGCCTTTTTAGTCTCACAAGAAATTTTGTGTGTGAATTGGCTGCATTCCAAGAGTCATCTCATTAGCTCAATGACTTTTAATCGAGCCTAGAAGTTCTGCTGAGAGGAAGTGAGAGAGAGAGAGAGAACACATATTGAAGAAAAAGAGAACACAGCCACCGTTGTCCAGTAGTCACACGAAGTGCAATGGGAGGTACTCGGTTCCAGCTCTGTTGTTGGCTATACAAACAAAGAAATCACAGAGTTCTTGGTGTTGAATCACAACTAATTCAAGGGAACAGGAATTATCGGTAGGTTGCATTCAGTGATTCTGCAAGATCTCTCCTGTGGGGGGGTGTCATGCCCCGAAATTCTCGAGAGCACTCGCAACTTTAAAATTTTTATAATCATAAATTTTAAAAAAAAACGTGCAAAACTCCACCTACACGCTCTCAATTTTTACTTTACCCCCGTAAGAAAAAATGAAACTCCTGGCGGGATCTCTGATTGCAATTCACATATTGCTCTGAAAGTTGGATACATACCGAATATTGATTATTTAAAGCTTAAAAAGGGGTAGGGGATTCAATACATCTGGTGTGCAATGTTTATGACGACTTTGAGCTGACACGATGTAGCTTAATGAATGCAATAATCAGGTAACCTTTCGTCACAGCCGTAAGCAATAAACTACAAGTTAAATTGAAACTTCAGAATTTTAAAGATGATATCAGCAGATCATCGTGTCGATTCTCTTACATAATTATTCAGTACATACTAATATCGGAAGAGATACGGATACCATTAATATTGAAAGAGAAAAAAAAATGAATTAGTTATCTAAATAAGTCTTGAGATCGAATTGTAATCGAAAATATGGAGTGTAAAAGCATAGTGATTAGAGCACAATGATTCACGAATAATTTAACAACCTAAAAGTACAAAATATTAATGTTTTCTAAGGAGTAGAGAGCAGAAATGATAACACGAGATGAAAGAAGATTGGACTCTTTGAAAGTGGAGGTCATAGAATGTTAATTAATATAACTTGTGCAGAGGAATTGCAAAATCATGATCATTATATTAAACAAAAAGTAGATAGATGAAAGGGGACTAGTACGGGAGATAAAAAGTTTAATGAAACTCAGTATTCTATTGTGTTGCATAATAAAAATCATTAGATGATTACAAGAATTGTAGGAAGGGAGCGACCGAGCCGCCGTAGCTCAGTGAAAGAGTGTTGGTGTAGGATTTGGGAGGTCGTGGGTTCGATCCTAGCGGCCGACCATCTTGACTGAGGTTTTTCCAGGGTTTTTTCTTGAGTCACACCACGGAATGCCGGGATGGCCCCTGCAACATAGACCCTAGTCGACACCTTCCCGAATCCTTTCCCCTTCTCCTATCCCGGCCTGAGCATTAGATGCCTAAATGTCATAAATAAAATTCAATTTAATTCAAAGAAAGGGAGCGAGAATATATATATTTACAAATGGGTAGAGTACCAAGGTAAAAACTGAAAGATCTTGTCTTGGATCCACTTGAACCTGGACTGTTTCCGAACAAAGAAATATTCTCGCGAAGATAAATCCCAGATGCTTGGTTCTTTTACAGGTCGAAGGCAGATAAAAAATTATGAATAATTTAGTGTCTCCCTTAGCCACCAGGTTACACTACAAAGGATTATAAACTGTAAAGCTACTATTAATTCCAGCGTGGAGACAGTAACATACGGAAATTACATTTTATGTAATATTATTCGTTTCTCTCCTTGTTTGTTTCCTGTTGTAGTTTGTGCTGATAACGAGAAAATAAATGATAATTCAGTGTCAAAATAAGTAACTGTTTCTCATGCATAAACTATTAACAGTTCAATGACTTTCATGTAGCGCAAGTCCATACTTGTAGTCTGGTTGTTTGCTTTGGAAAATGTGGCGATATTGTTTTTAGCATTGTGATATCCGTGACATGCTTCAAAAAAACTAATTGTTCCATACAATAACGATACGTATGTAAACTTAGCAGGACCAGTTACGACGCCGAAAAAAAAAACTCTTTGCACTGCGTTTGTACCGTTAAAATTTTCGTTTCTACCGGCTTTGAACCGACGAAAATGGTATAAACCGATTGTGCTGCTAACTTCACGTGAACATAGCAGGACCAGGAGACAAATTGGTTACGATTTCAATCTTTCTTTAGTAAAATCTCTTCTCCGTTGTTTGTTCCGGTCTATATCCAGTGCTGTAGTCCCAGAATTTTCACAGGGTATGCGCTGCAAATCTTATAGTTTATGGATCTTTAAACGGAGACAATGTTTCCATTAAAATCTAATTCATGTTTCTATTAAATATGGGGATAAAATAATTTAATTTCTACAATAACAACAACAAAATGCAAAATTCTTTGATTATATATGTTCCAAGGAGGCAATAACAGTGAAATTATATGCATAATTTGTTGTATTGAGGATAGGAGAAACAATAAGATTGTTGAGACTTTCGCAGAACGACGAAGCATCTATATCAGTTAGTAATCAGTAGGATTCATTTGCTCAGCCCTTTATGAAACACTCCATACACCGAGAAGTCAAACTTCTACCTTGCTTTTGAAAACATAAGTCAAATCTCATATTACTCAAGACCTATATATACTAACCCCCCAGTTTTACAATCGACAGCTAAGCTTCTAGTCAGCGCAAAGTTGAGACCAACTCATATTTTGCAATGCAAAATTATGACTTGGCCTCAAGCTTAGCGGTCGATTGTAGATACGAGGTAAGAGCTCTCCCAGGCGAACAAAAGTTATGCTTCAAATTGACTTTATGCATATTTCTACAAAATTATTATTATACTCAACAGATTGTGATAAAATGCTGACACGCATCATGTAATTATATCCTATTCCCCTTCTCAACATTTTGTTCCCGATCAAGTGGAATGAAAAGTGTCTGACTAATATTTTTACCGGGGTGACTGGGAAATTAAATAAATAAAAGAAACAGAAGTAGATAGTATACGCATCTTTGCAGAAAGTATACGCTAATGTATAACGTTAATCAGAAGGTATACGGCGTATACCTCCGTATACCCTCGACTACAGCCCTGTCTGTATCGTCAAAATTTATTTGTTCTGACTTTTTCATAACGAACAACCTCGAAGAACAAAGTGGTCTTGCTAACTTCACGTGAACATAGCAGAACAAGGAGACAAATAGGTTACAATTTCAATCTTTCTTTACAAAACAAAAATCTCTTGTACGTCGTTTGTTCCGGTTTGTACCGTCACGATTTCACTTTGTTCTGGCTTCATACCGAACAAAATCGAAGAATAACGTGGTCCTGATGCTGGAAATATAAACTACTGGAAATCCGAATTAAATTTTGTTGTGAAATGACTTGATATTAGACCGAAGTAGGCCGTCAAACGACTTTCTTGCAACTGAGTCAATCAATTTCCCATTTCTCTGCAGGTATTTAAAAACTCACATTCATCTTTACAAAAGTACATATAAATAATATTGCTAATAACAGAACTGTATGCTAGTCATTTTCCCGGGAAGAACAGGTAGAATAACATCCAAAGTTTATTACGAAACTTGAGGAAATAGTTATTCTTCTTACAGAATCTGTTAGAATTACTACACAGCTTATTACAGCCATTAAAAAAAAGGTATGGGTTCCCATCTGCATAGAAACACGCTAGGAGGTGTGCAATTCGGAGCCATATTTCCCTTAAAAAAATCCCACCTTACATAAAATTCCCTGTCCCGTTCTGTATAAAATAAGATAATTGAAAATATTTCCTACAAGGGTGTTTAGGCAGAATGAGAACTAGGCAGAACGGGAAGACACCGATGCACAGTCCCCCGACTAGGTTCCCCCTCACTTGTTTTAATTTTAGGAAACTTTCATTGCCAACCGCTGCCGTAAACCTCATACAGGTTTCGTTTGACTTTTGGGATTTCCGCGGAATAGATGCGTCTATATATCCAGGCTCGTTTACTGCAGTAATTGCATATATGACGATATTCACTTACGATTTTTCTGAAGAAAAAAAAAAAGACATTCACATGCTGTACTGGCCGCGTATATCAGTTCACTGTTGTCGGGTTATGTAAGTTCCCGATAGAAAAGATTTGCAGTGACCATCTTTCTATGAATACGAGTTTAATTTTAATTGAATTTTATCTACATCCTTTAAGAATCTCAGGCCCAGACCGGATAGGAGAGGGTGTTGGAAGATAGTTTGTGGTTACCATTCCAGCATTTGCGTGCTGCGACTGTGGAAAATCCCTGGAAAACCCTCAGTGAGATTGGGTGGTCACTGGGGTTGTTTCCAGGACCTTCCGATTGCTAAAGCCAACGCTCTACCAACTGAGCTACCGTTGCCCAGTACGAATCTGAGTGCATGCATGGTACTTTTATGTATATTAATATTTTTGTATCGCTCTTGTTCTTCTACATCTCACGAGAGCTTCATAAGAATTTTCGAAATGCATATCTTACTAGGAAGGTGTAATAATTACCACACTGTCGACATATTACGCTACATATTTTTGTTAATTTACACAATAATTTCCAATGTGTACGATAGTTTTATCAGTAGCGGCTGATTACAAGATTGCAGTGTTGCACAACAACCATATTCTTCTTCATCTTCTTTTTTCGGATTTCCGAAATAGTAAAAGAATAAGCCCCCTTTGTGTTCAAGAATGCCATAGTTTTTAGGAAAAGTAAAGTACTTCACAATATGAGCGATTCATCTGGTTATTGCTACAAAAACGCGACGAGAACCTTACTACGTGCATAGCATTGTCTCTCTCTGTTCTGTTTGCTCTTTCCTGGGAATCGTTTTGCCAAATTTGCAGCTCAATGAATTCATCACCACTTACCTTCTTGTGAGAAAAGGCGAACAGATGAAGAACGACCGTTCCACTAGTAGGGATGGTATTGGTTGCTAGCTGTGTGACGTCAGAGGTAGACCCGGGAATCTTACGTGCAGAGCATTGACTGCTTTCTCGACGTGTTGATATTTTATTTCCCTTGTTTTTTGTTTTTTTTTTTTTTTTTTTTTACATTTTTTCTCTTATTTGTATTGAAATGTCCGAGGGACGGTCAAGAAATATCCACACCTTTGCCATAACTCCTTCTAGATTGCACGCACTGTCTTCTGCTCTCACACATTATACTGTAATGTTACACTGATGTGGTAACGCTATGAAAATTTTATCTCAATTTCTTTATTTGTCTTTCTTCTGTTACAGAGAGAACACGTCTGCTCCGCTGCGAGTGTGCACCAAGATAGAAAATCGACGACCTTGTATAGCATCTTTGGGCGGCCGAAAGAGATGATAATCGGAAGGGGATTGTTCTGGGCTGTAGGCAGTGTGTTCTTGAATCTCGAATCCTAAACTGTTAATAGTTACAACAGTCTGGCCGGCCGTGTGTGGGCGTGCACTGTCATGCAACAACAATACTGTCTTCGACAATAGACCTGTTCGTTTGCTGCGGATTGCTGGTTTAATATTGTTGGCAAGCAAGTCACTGTAACTTGCACTGTTAATTGTACGTCCATTTATAGGTAGTCTTTCAGTATAGGCTCTTTTGAGTCCTAAAACACGGTTAACACCACCTTTCCGGCGGAAGCTTATTTTTTACTGGTGATTCTGGGTGTGGCCACCTTTAAAATTTTCTGTCTACTTGTACACACTTCTATACGCGGTAGAGCACTCTCTCCGTATTGTATTGAAAGTTCCGATTAATTTCAGCCCCTGAAATACCATCAGACCAGAGGAATTGGATCACTGTCCTCTGCTCTTCATTGGTGCACACTTGCAGCGGAACTGCCATGTTTTCTCTGCAACAGAAGAAAGAAAAATAGAGCAATTGAGATAAAAGTTTCCTAATGTTACCACAACGGTATAACATGATGTGCAATCTAAAGGGAGTTAGGGCAAAAGTGCGGATACTATTTGATTGGACCTCGTATTTGAGCAAAGCTTACTATTGAGGAAATGAATCATAGAGAGGATTCCTCCACTTAATAATATCATTAACAAGGAAGTGACGTTGTACAACAGACAAGCATAAAAGTCCCATCTGCGCGGCATTTTACTCATATTGTGAACTCCTCGCGAAATGGATAAAATTAAATTTAATCATAAAATTCAAAATAATTTTAAAAATTAGAATTTAGTACATTTTTATATATTTATTGTAAATTGTCTGTTAAGTGGAAATAAAACCACCGCCATGTTTCGATGGAGATGGAACAGAGTAACAACTAAACAACTTTAAGAACACTGATGCAATATAATGCAATCCATGACGTCAATTGAGAAGTTATTCACCCTTGAGCAAATAGCTTTACTCCTTATGGTGAGAACATAGCCTGTCGACCTACATAAAGTTCAGCGTAAAGTCAAGTCAGACCCCACCACACAGACACACTTACATCAATACCGGAAGATACACGAATTACTATATAAGACCGATCAGCTATCGTCTATGGCCGCCAGTTCGACTTCAGCCGCTTGTTTGACATCAAAAGCCAGAGCGTCAACTATATCCCAGACTGCTCGAAGAAGGAAGATACTTTTTATTATTATTATTATTATTATTGATCATCTTATTCTTTTTTGCTGTGAGAAATTCAAAGACTGTTGAACTCAGAATTTTCTTCTTATTGAACTTCTAACTTCAACAAACTTCCAGGTATTAATGGGGATCTGTCTTACATTGCGATTTCATGCGTCTGACATAGGCTGGGCTATCTCAGTGTCACCTCCCAAATAATATTTGCTTAAAGTTAAACAACTTCGATAGAATCCGTTTACTCTGTACATCGTTAGTAAATGTGGTGTGTTAAAATGTAATCATTTTACGTTCAATTAACTCGGTAACAAATCCCTTTTGTATCCAAGCAGTTTCCACGTTTAGCTGAGCTTCATTATGTTAAAACCCAAATTAAGCCTCTACCATCTGACAAATACAGCTAACGTCCGAAATGAACTCCCAGAGTTCACCACATATTTCACATCAAATAATCTTCGATGAAAGACGTTATTAAAAACCTCTCGCTAATAATTAATGTTCTATCAACCGCATATTTCCAGGTATTCTTTGTAGACCTGGAAGAAGCCGTTCACATGGTGATAGGTCTTCCTAAACTCAGGTTATGGTCAAAATGCCTAACCTAAAGCATCAGCATTTCTCCGGTCGTTCATGATATTCATTTCTTAGGTACAACTTTGATTGTGGTTTCGTGTGCCGACTCATCTTACATATATGTTGAGGGTTTATTTTGTTCATAACAGTAGTTTTAAGGAGAGAAAGAAAAGGAATTTTGAATAAAAAATGGACAAATTAGAGCTATAAATGTACAATTTATTGACTTACTATATTGCCTGATCTCTTCTTTCTTATCTCAATAGTCCACACATCAATGTGCTTCCTAGTTCAACTCTCTCCGTCACTTTTTAGACGTCTTCCCTCTGCCTTAACCTTTTTCGTTTGGTTTATTGCATCTTCCGCATGCCTATGTTATCAAGGTTGTTACAAATGCAAAGGACCATAACGATGAATGGGGGGAGAATGTGTAGTTACTACCTTCAACGACTACTACGTTTTATGTTCTTTCTATCCCACAATCTAGCTTTCTTTATTTTTCCATTTATCGGATTTTTTTTCCGTGTCTTGCCGTTCATTTTTGTTCTTTCCTTATTTCTTTCAATATTATATATTTTTCTTATTCTATATCTCTCTTTTTTTTAGATGTCTTTCTTATTTCACATGGCCTCTTTTTTTTCTCCCTTGTTTTCTCCTTGTCCTTCAAGCTTCCTTTGAGATATACTTCTTTCGTTCTTTTCCACTCAAGACTCGATCTTTCCAGTCAAACTTTTCCACAGACCCACCTGACGACCAATCCAAGTACTAGACATACACATACACAGCTCTTGGTTGGCATAACTAAAATTTTAAGCTTGGCGTCCTCTCTCTATATTGAATGTGTTAAAAAGAGAGAAACAAGAGGACCTCCGAAAAGCACAAAACTAGTCTCTGTCTTGTTTCCTTCCATCATTCCCCCCCTTTCATCTCAATCCGAGTCAGTAAGACAGAAAAGAAAAAAAAATATAAGGACAAAATGAAGATGAAGAGGCAAACCAAAAGGAGAGATGAAGAGACGAAGTAAGGAGAAAGAGATTATGATGATGATGATGATGAAAAAGGAGACGGAGAAGAGGAAAAAGCAAGAACTGAATTCGGAAATTCCCTCTCTATAGCATACACACACACATACAAACACACTAGTCAGAATGTAAGGTTCATGCTTTTGCCGCACTACTCGGGGATTGGGTGCGGGGAAAAATCCCTTTTGCCATCAGTTGTATGTATAGTAGTAGTTGTACTGGTGGTGGTAATAGAAGCGAGGATTGGGGGAGGTTAGGATGAAGAAAGAGAGACCAACGAAGGAAGACTTGGGAGAAAATAGAAAAGGACAGAGAGACATACAAGGAAGGGAAAAGCTCTTCTGAAGATCAATACAATCTCTTTTCCCTCCAAACTTACCCTTCCAAACCACCTTCTCGGCATTTCTCCATAGCTGATGTTTTCGTCTTTACTCATTCCTGCTCTTCTCCTCTAGACCTCCATTTTCTCTTTATCATCTCTAAGGATAGAAGTGGAAGGAACGTGTACACACACAAAAAAAGGAACTTCTCAGTCCATGTATAACCACCACGTTCCTTGACTCGCTGGCACAGATTACTTGCCAATAACGTCATCATCAAAGTGCCCACATTTACTAGTTTCGTGAGGAGAAAATGCCTCTTCTTCTTCTGAAAGTACCTTCCGGAGGAAACCATTGAAGCAAAATCTTTTACGATCTCTCTCTCTCTCTCTCTCTCTCTCTCTCTCTCTCTTTTCTTTCTTACTGTCCTTGTTGGATAATATTTCCTGCAACTAGTGGCTTTCTTCTCATCCTCCTTACATTCTCCCCGCCCCGTCATGTATTTGGTCCTGTTTTTACTTCACTCTTTGTCTTCGTTTCATAGACTTTTCATCTAATTTTATATGATATATACCTCATACTTTTATTACGTATATTGTTTTCTAAGGTGACTGAACAGCAGAAAAGCAAGTTGGAGCGAAGCGAACTGGTGCAGTAGTAAGCGTTTGTATACTTCAATCCGCTTCACTTCTGCTCAGCCAATGTGAGATTCACCATTTAAATATCTGGATTTGGCACGGCTACTAGACAAAATGTGCGCTTCACCATTTAAATATCTGTATTTATCACAGCTATTATATATAATGTGTCCTTCACCATTTAAATATCTGGATTTGGCACGGCTACTAGACAAAATGTGCGCTTCACCAATTAAATATCTGTATTTATCACAGCTATTATATATAATGTGTCCTTCACCATTTAAATATCTGGATTTAGCACAGCTATTAGACAACATATGCAATTCACCATTTAAATATCTGGATTTAGCATGGCCATTAGGCAAAAAGCTCTGGTCTATTCTAACTAAACTTTTCGTTGTGTGGCTACTAAATTATGAAGAAAACAAATGAATGCTGCGATTCTTCTTTCAATCACGAAGGCTCCGATATCCCTTGATAAATAATAATGCAGTTAGCGTCAACTGTGCAGTCCGTATGCGTCACTGAAAGTAAGTCATGGTTGCCATGGTAACTATTAAAAAGGACTGCATGTGCTTCTGCTACAACTTTACCCAAGTACACTATCCAGTACGAGCGTACTCATTGCACCCGATACGCTCCTCATAGGACAACGTTGTAAGACTTGGACACTCGTGCTATCTCAGGACCCAATGCACCGATCAAGACGGTTCAGGCGGTTCTGGGCTAGTCTAGTCAAGCCAAAACCTTTCCAACGACACGTTCCAACATTGTGGATCATTTTCTTTACACCGATACAAGGATGCATGGACAAACCGGGGCGAATAATAGTAATATTGGGTTGGTGCGAATGAAACGACCGCTTCGACGAGTGGTGGAAAACGCACCTCAGCAACACAATACAGGGATCGACTCAGGTCACGCGTCTAACGTCACAAACTCTGTATACTTCAAGCAAATAGGCTGAGGTACCCAGAAAGTCAGAAGGAAGTGTGTTGTTGAACAGGATCGGGTGGAAGTGTACCGTGGGGGAACATGCAATTGTGAATGATTTTACTTCATGAATTCAAAGTGGTGCATTATGCACAGCAAACCGCAAAAAAACATTAACAGTGCATTTGGGATGGCAGAAATGGCGAATGAACGCATCATTCGCCGTTGGTGTGTCAAATTTCGTTCCGGTAACACAATTTTGTAAAACGAGGCCCTGTGGGCACCAACAAGCATCATGGTCGGATGAGCTGTACAAGAACACCGTAGAAGCGGACCCTCGGAAAAGTCTTCGTGCCATTGCAGACGAATTAGGCATACACCACACCACTGTTAGTCGGTGGCTCCGTGCGATAGGTAAAGCGAAAAAAATTGACTCATGGGTGGCACATCGCCGTCTGGAGGTGTGCGTAAGGAATAAGCCGGAAGGTTTTCTGCATCGGATGAAAATAAGATCTGATATGACAATCATAAACTGTCAGGACAATGATTGGATCGTGATCAACGTCCTGGATGATGTCGTAAACCACCTTTCTCAGGTGAGGTGAAACCATCACTGGAGATCGTTACACTGCTGAACTCCATGAATGCACTGCAAGCTTGTCCGCAAGTATCCAGCAATGGTCAACAGACATGGTGTCCTCATATTGCATCACAGTGCTCGCCCACAATAAGCTCGCTCTGATGCTACTTAATCTTAGTTGGGCTACTTCGTATGAAGATATTTTGAACGGTAGCCAAAGCTAACAAAACCCTTTTTTCTCACGCACCGTATTGTCTCGATCTCTCTCCCACTGGCTACCGACATCTTCCGGCATCTTGATCACTTCTTGGCAGGGAAGACCTTCTTCACTGATGATCGGGCGGCGTGACTTGCAGTTAACAATTGCTTCGCATCGCTGACTTCTTTCGCCATGGAATCTAATCATTGGCTGAGCGATAGCAACAGTGTGTAGCTGCAGGCGGCGACTACTTAATTAACCAGGTTGGGGGGGGACATTTCATTCGCACGAACCCAATAATAATAATAATAATAATAATTACTAGTATGTTTATATTTTCATTTTAATAAATATTTTTCATCTGTCTTCAAAGCACAGTCACAACATTAATAATTATTTACTTTCTTTTCATTTGAAATTAAGAAATTTGATTATAAAACAAAAATGCTTTTAATTTATAAATTAGTTAATTTATTTTTCTATATCAATTATTTTTCTTCAAACATTACAGCCCAGTTATAATTAAATAAGTATATAACGCGAAATAGCCAGAATGAAATATGTTCTGCATTTTCTCACCAGAAAACAGCGTGGTACTATCCCTCAGTGCCACCTACAGTTAATTTTGAGATCTCGCTAAACGTAATTTTTTTGGTGGAGAGACGGACAAAGCTGGAATAATAAGATTCCTTATTGTTAGTAATAGCACAAACTATGGTATTAAGGTACCTAATAGGAGCACCATACAATAGTGAATTGATAATTAATTTCTTCTTTCGTCAAATGCGAAGTTTATTACGCACTCACAGTTTAAAAGTGACTTTCCCCCACTCACTCGCACTTTGAAAGTGCTTCTCTTCACTCGCCTTCAGCGTAAAAATATTTTTCTCCTCTCACATTCAGTGTAAAACTATATTTCTCCACTCGCTCGTAATTTTATTAAAGTGTTTCCAGTCTGTCACGGAAGATAACATGCTTTCGAAATACCATTCAGTCATCTTCTTTCGTATTTACTTTTCCTTAAATATAAAAGTTCAAGGGATATGCCTTTGTCTTAGAGAGAGCATTTTATAGAAAGATAGAACGGTTCAAGAGTCAGTACTTGAACTATAGGCTCGTTATACTTTCTTATTCCTGCATTTTCTTTATGTAAAATATGAATTCTGTATGAATACAATAAACAGATTTGCAAAATTGAACTCATAATAAATTATTTCAATCGTGATTGTTATTACACACTTTTCTTTAGTTCACAATGGTTCGTGGTGTACTCAAATCTTGCAACGTTAATGTAACTCATTTCCTGACGTCAGGGTGGCAATACAATATTCCAATGTTACTTTAATATATTTCTATATATTTATATTATTATATTACAGGCTGACCTCGTTAATCCGAACCCACGGTACTCCGAACGCCGCGCTACTCCGAAAGGCCTTCAGTCGTCGTCTGTACATACGTACCGTTATTTTTACATTTTCATGTCACAACAATGCAACCGTACGCTTGGGACAAGACTTCTCAAGGGGACACTGTAAGCTCTTGGACTAAACTTTGGCCTCTTCCCCAAAGACCGCCAAACGAAAATTCATCAGATCCTTCCTTTGTGTCTGACATTGTTCATGTTCTCCAGGTTGTTCATAAGCAGACAGATGACCTTATCTCGGAAGGAAATGTTACTGAGTGGCTAAATAAAGAAGAGGCAGGGTTAGGAAATGAACACTTAACTGATGCTGAAATTATCCAACGTGTAACAGAAGAAGCAGAGAGCGGTGATGAAGAAAACAATGTAGAAGAAGAACCAACTCAAAGTGTAAAACATGCAGAGGCGATGCAAGCTTTCAACACCTGTTTGGTGTGGGCAGATGAAAACGATATTCCAGTGCACCAGATCCTAACCCTTCGTCAACTGCGTGATGTCGCGTTTCTTAAGTCCATCAAAAAAGCAGGTCAGAAAACGATTAAAGACTTTTTGAAATGACTTCTTTTTACATAAAGTTATAGCACTGTTCTGTAGTATTTACAGAACAGTAACATACAAAGTTTCATTTTGTAGTAGAGTAGGTCTTTATTGTGTAAATGTTCAATTTATTGTACGTACGTACATACTGTCAGTAAATTGGTTTTCTAGTGAATTGCTCTATACCTACTTTATTTTAAGCTTGTTTCGGGAGTTTCTTTAGCATTCCTTAGTAATCCGAACTTTTTAGTAATCCGAACAGCTCGAGCAAACAAATATTCGGATTAACGAGGTTGGCCTGTACTTTATTTTTTTAATATGGACTTCTTTATCGTAAAATAAATACTGGCCCGCAACGATGAGGAGTTTGGCGGGTTGCAGAACATTTTAGGATTTGTGTCACAAAACGTTAGCTTGAGAAAACGTTTGCAAACACCGACATATAACTTGAAACAAATAATTCTGTGGTCCCAAGGCATAAGCTGATATGTCACAAACTACGATTTTACAGGAGAGCGTTTTGAAAAGTTTGAACTGTAATATAAAATCAGTAAATTAAAGTTATGTTTTAATATTCCAGTATCGTATGGGTTACTGTATTAGATTTAATTACCACTATAAATATTTTGATACTTTTTTTAAGTTTCTTAAAAAATGAGGGATATGTGACATATCATGTTATGCCAAAATCATTTTGTAATAATTTGGATAAATCGTCTTACTAAAGTATATGATATGTCAAAACTAAATTTACAGAACATGCTCAGTTTTTAATTTCTTTTACATAAAACAAGTTTACACTACTCAATATTTCGTCTGTTTTAAGTAATTCTTAATACACCCTTGATAACAAGGTATAGCGATCTATTATGGTATGCTTTATCATGGAGTGAGTCTTATATAAGTTCAACTTTCTAAAATAAATGAAGCAAAAACAAACCTTACAGAAAATAATTAAAATAATGATGATTCAATACTATTGTTGCGTATTAAAGTAAAAAATTTTAAGTTCTTATTCCTACGGGAATAATCCTTTTCTCTTTACTAACAATATGTCAATTCACGGCACACTTGCACTTTCGTCTTCGTCTTCATCTGTACTACACACTTCTGGCAATACATCCTTTTGATGGGAATCAGTCTTAAGGGACTGGTAAAAGGGATGATACACTGGGTCCAATAGAGGAAGAAGGCTCAGGAGGTCTTGTTTTTTCTTCAATGATACATGTAGGGGCCCGTGATACAACAAACTTAATGTCGGCAGCACAGTACGTCCTCTCTTGTTTCTCCTCAGATCTATTTCTCGGAAAGGAGCAGTTTCATCCACAGAATCCTTGATGAGAGCAATGCCAAATGGAGCCGACTTCTTGTACTGCATCCAGAGAATCTGAAGCCAGTTTATTCCTTGCCCAGTATTATCTTTGGATCTCCGAACGAATTCCTTGGAGAAAAGCTCGGAAAAATTAAAGAAATTTTCTTGATTCATTTCAAATACTTTGAAGTTCTTCTTCCCACGAACAGATTTCACAAATTGAAACCAATCTTGTGGAATGTGTAATTCAATATCGGCATATTTTCTTGTACGCTCGATCCTCGCTTGATCTGAATCGCACTCTAAATGTGAATGCCCAGGGATCATGAATTTGTGATCAATTACCGAAATATTATCGATAGTATTAACTGCATAGGATAACATTGCACACATGTTTGAATTTCTGTTTTGACCACTACACGAATCCGAGTACAAAATCACATGGTTCACTTCCGAGCTCACTGTTTGTAAATAATTGTATATACATGAAGCTATATCATTAGACCCACGTCCTCCAATAGCTTCATGCCACATGAAGCAAAAACATCTATCTTCTTTAGTCTCGTGCACAGTTAAATTGTACGTCCATAACTGCCGTTTGTAGAAAGCCACGTTCGAGGACAACGAAGGTGTTGGAAGACACTGTTGTAAATCGAATGCGATGGTTTGTGTATCGACCCTTGTTTTGGCAAGCAACTTTTCTTCTTTCTTTTTCTCATACAGTAAATTTGCTGCATCTTGGTGAACATTCAGCTGTCTCTCCTGTTCAGATTTTTCTTCAACGCTGGTTGAATTCCGAATGGAAACATGGAATCCATCACAAGTTTTGCATGTATCTACAGATGGTTTCTTGAAAGATATATTTAATGAACGTAAAACTTCCCTATAATAGGTCTCGCCAACTGGTTTTCGAGACTGTAAAATGCATTCATCCTTGTACAAAGAATACATCTTTGATAAATTTAAGTTGGGAGAGAGATATTGCTTTGAGGTATGTCTGCGACTATAATGGCTTTCATACAAAGGAAAAGATTTGATATGGGATTCGACAGCTTCCCTCTCCTCAGTGCTTTTCTTATTTCCTGATACATGATGTCCTCTTGCATCAGACTGTATTATTCCTGTGTTCGATGATCGCTTTTTGTGAATAATAACGTCTAGTTTTCCTCTACCAATTGAAAACGTATTCATAAACAGCTTCTTACACACTGACACACTCTTTTCTTCGTAGTGAAGATGGTATTTAACTGTGATCAATCGATTATGTTGCAAATCACTTTTACCCCGACCTGTTCGGGTGACAGCTTTATTGACAATAACTAAACAATCTGCTAAATATTGATCTTGCACTTTATTATCTCCTAAATCCCAAAACGACTGAAAAAGTTCCTCCTGCTGCTGTTCACTTATTTTCTTTACACAAGACAATCTACAACAGAACGAAAGTGGTGAAAACACTTTAGCATCAATTCGTTTCTTTACTCTGGTAACATATTCCTTTCCAGAATCTTTAGCCTTCTTCATTTGTAGCCGTCCACTACTCGCCGGAGTGGAGAACAAGTTATTACCGAGTACGGGATCGTTGTTGTGTCCCATTGACTTCAATTGATCTGATGTCCCTACACAAGAAGTTTCCATGTCTCTTCTTAACCGTGCTCTCCTGTTTCTTTTCTTCTTAATCTGAAAAGTATCATCTGATAAACTACTATCAGGATGCATCTCGTATTCACTTCCGGAATCTTCTAAAATAGCCAGAATTTCATCATTGTCCATTTTTATGTTTTAATGATCAGGTTGGTGATAAAAAGTAAAATGTGAACTGTTCTGTTTAAAGCGCACTATTTCTCTGGACAACTAAAGCAAAATAAGCCGAAGGACACTGTTACTGCTTTTTTTTTAGTTTTTTTAAAGAGAAAAATATTTATAAAGGTCCGCAATTGCGTCTACAAACAACGAAAACAAAAGACACATTTTTCTTTCATATAATCGAAACCAATTCATTTTAGCCGACTTCTTTTTATGTAGCCGATTCTACCTTTAACAAAACAACTAGCGGCATATTATTTTCTCCATTGTTGGTAACTTTGTGTAACTGTGTAGTTTAAAAATCAAGAAAATTGAACATATCAGTTTCTGTCTTGGGGAAAATTTTACCTTAATTTCTGAAGAAAGCATGTTATGTCAGACATATCATGTTCTGCCACAATAAAATTTTAAAAAACTGACATATCAGGAATTGACAATGCCCCATATCTCCGCTAGCTTTTTATGTTGACTTACCAGATTTTGTCACAAGACAGAGACGACTATGGGAACCACCTTGGTACAAAAAACTCGTTTTGGCTTAAATGTGACATATCAGCTTATGCCTTGGGACCACAGAATTAAAAATCTTTTTTCAAAAGACATGCTTTTCTCAAATAATTCGTAGTAAAAAGTAAGAAAAATAATATTGTTTAAGCATGACTAAAAAGAAAAGCGTGGGCGGGTCAATTCAAAAATGTATAAAGTGATTGTATATGATAGAGCGCCTCATGCTTTTCTTTTTAGTCATGC
>JAGDQP010022175.1:0-30784 GCA_022664845.1 Lepisma saccharinum
AGAGCTGTATAGAAGAACTACAAATGGTCCTGAATTTGTGAAGGGGGGCTACCAGTAATCTTTAGTTACAGCTTTTGGATTTCCTGACTCTACTAGTTTTGGATTTTGTCTTGACCAACGTCTTGACCAACAAGTCAAAATTTTGTCTTGACCAACATTTTTCTACAAATTAAATAATTAGAAAATGGAAAATATAATTGCCATTATATGTTACTATGGTTTTACAATTATAACTGAGGTAATCAATTTAAAGACAGCTGAGATCAACACTCTTAATGGTAGCAGTTTATCATACAATTTTCTATTCTTGTAGTGTATTAATTATTATAGAGAAAGCATGTGTTGTGCTGGAGGTATTCAGTTTCTTACTAAGCTGCATTTGATTAGAATGATAAAATTCCGGTGGATTTCTTGCTAGTTTTATTTACCCACGTTCTCGCTACTTCTTAAAGTTATTCTTTCTATAATTTTCTATTTATTGAATGCCTTCAATCCACCTTTGGTTTTTCCTAGATTTTGCCTCGAATAAACTAACAGAACACACAAATAAGAGTGTAAGCATGAAGTTCCGTTTGCTTAACGTTAATTCCACAATCAAAGGTTATAGAGTATAGTACATTATGGTTTTAATATGATTATTGTCGCCCAGTAATCATAAAATACAAACATATATATTGGCTCTGAGCGCTTGTAATATGTGCTCAAAAGTCCGAAATTGAGATTTGATGTCATTCGACAGAGTAACATACACCTCATCTTTTGAAATCTCATCTGTGTGTAAATTTTTTCATCCAGCGGTTGTAAATTGCAAAAAGAATATCTGCTTTGTGCTTGGTTTTGTAATTCCTGTTATGTGAAAAATAAGACTTTCAAGAATTTTTCCTGGTGAAATTGAATTTACTATTCTTGCTAATAGATATTTCCATTACTCACTCCAATTAACATTCATTAATATCGAAGTAAGTAAAAATAACAGGTAACTTTAAAAACACATTTGTAATAAAGCACATAGCAGATACAACTATGATGGGCAGCCCATGTAGCTCGGATAGGGGAAAAGACGAAGATCATATTCCATTGTGGGTCACAACCCGGAGGGAAACAGACTGTAGGTCTGAGTCTTAGATGCCTGAAGGCGATAAGTAAAATTGAAAAAGACTGTTGTGAAGACCGAGAGGTGGTTGGGAGTACAATATTAAAAGAAAGTTTCGAGAGAGGTGGTAGTGATGAAAACTAGCTTGATCATGACCAGGATATAATCCTTTGTTACTGAGGCGTTGAACTCTCGAGTTTCGTAAGCCATATATTTAATTAGAAAATCATGCGTTTACACGCTAGCATATAGCTTGCAGACTCCCCGGCTCACCAGTTTAAAAATCACTATTCTATGAGATGTTGAGACATTATGCTATATCACTGGAGATGGTAACTTCTAGAGAAAGGGTAAAGTTAATGAAGAACGTTAGTTCCGGTATTTTTTGGTAAAGGAAACCCCAAACATGAGTTTAATATTTAATTAAATTAACTGAGAGTAAATTGATGGTAATTTTTAATGTTTCATTCTTTTTTTTTTTTTCAGGGTAAATTGAAGGAAAATATGAAGAAACCTTTAAAATTGGAACGATTCTCATTTGTTATTATGTTGCTATTCCTGAATGGAAATTCTGCCAAACTTTCTACCAAAATTGATAAGTTACTCAATTCTGCTGATAATAATAACAGCCAGCCCCATTTTGATAGCAGTACAGACAAAACTTGTGCTACTAATTCAAATGTAAATGAAGAAAATTCTATTCAACCAATAACAGTAGGAGTGATTCCATCCTTCCCGTTTGTAATACTTAATCCCTCAAATGGCCATTTTGATGTGGATGGTGTTGATATAAGAATATTACAACAACTGGCTGAAACTAGAAATTTTTCATTTATAGTGAAGGAAGTCACTGGTAGGTGGGGAAAACTGTATCCAAATAAATCAACAACGGGAGCTCTAAAAATGTTAATCAATGGTGAAATTGATATTGGCATTGGTGGATTTTATGTGGACTACTCTCGATCTTTTTATATAGACTACAGCGTACCATACGATGTAGTGTGTTCTTTTTTGGCTTTCAAGGCTCCTGCAACTATTCCACAATATCTTAATTTGATTTTTGTGTTTACTCCTGATGTTTGGATAAGTTTAATGCTTGTAATATTCATATTTCCTTTCGTTACGTCATTAATGAAGAGAGTACACTCAGCAATTACGTCTCGTGGAGAACATAACAGTCTGAAATTCTATGCAACCTTTTTGTTTTCTACTTTTGGAACTCTTTTGAACCAACCCTTGGGAGATTTGAGAGAGATAACGTTTTTGAGATATCTACTGAATTTTTATACAATTTTCAGTTTTATTATTTCAAATTGC
Organism: Lepisma saccharinum; assembly: GCA_022664845.1. Lineage (NCBI taxonomy): Eukaryota > Metazoa > Arthropoda > Insecta > Zygentoma > Lepismatidae > Lepisma > Lepisma saccharinum. The sequence continues at coordinate 2,411 of JAGDQP010022175.1, forward strand.
TACACTAGTAAGATTATCTCTTTCCTTACATTACCTCTAAAGTACCGTACTATCAACACAATCAAGCAAATGGTAGAAGGCGGATTCTACTGGACCAGTACGAGTTCCTACTCTAGAAACATATTGTGCTCAACAGAGGAAACATTTGCTGAAATTCTTTGCAGACGTTTTCAACTTGCAACAAATATTATTGAGCAAGAAACTTTGATATTGAAACGTAACTTTGGTTTTACCATGAAAAGATTCACTACAGGACATCTAGTTGGTGGAAAATTACTAAAGGAAAATACGTCGAGAGCTATACAACCCATAAAAGAATGCATCTTCAGAACTAATGTCGCATTTGCACTTAGGAAACAATTTATATTGTCAGATGCCTTAAATACGTTAATTGTTTGTGTTGTGGAGTCTGGTATATACAGTAAATGGTTCACAGACCTATATGACAATTATGGACACAATAATGTCAAAGAAACGCCTACAACTTCTTTATATCCTCAACAGCTTTCATTGTACAATTTGCAAGGAATATTCTACCTACTGGTCTTCGGAATTGCCGTTGCTTTCTTCTTCCTAAGTTTTGAATTAGGAATTAATACTCTCTTGCAGAAAAGGTGTAAGGTCACTGAGGTAAGAAGAAAGAATGATATGCGCAATTAGATTAGAAGATACTGAAAACATGCTTTGTTTGAGAATTTAAACTTAAATCATGCATTTCAATAAAATATGAATACTTCGAAAGCAAGGAATGACAAATCTCAAAGTAAATATTACATAAAGAAGAAAAAAGTAGTCATAAGAAATGTTTTAGTGTGGAATTCCAATGCATTTTGCATGAAACATTCTGGCTTCTCGAAATAATCAATGCATCTACTCCCTAATACTTCATAAATATATCATCAAAGTCTGTAAGAGAATTTAATCACGAGAGTAGAGAAATAAAATTATTTTCATTATGTGCAAGAAGAATTTCGAAGGCATCTATAGAATATTTCTTTTATTCTGGAAGACAATTGACGTAAGTAATTACAATTTCAAGTTATGATAAGTTGATTGAATTATTATAAATGTCCTAAACGTAAGTTTCTAAGAAAACCATCATTTCTATACTAAAATGAAGCTCACATAATTCTGTTAACAGTAGCACCTTTGGGACTTAAACCTTTGTTGAGCATGCGTACAGAAACAGCCTTTACTAACGTATCCAACAATCGGGGAAGTTTTAAAGCTGAGATTTTCAAATGCTGTCCAGTAAGAGACATATGTCTAGTTTTAACTTATAGTTGCTTACATTTAATTGAGGTTATACATGTACTAGGAAGTGTTGAAAATAAAGTTTTAAAAAAATGTTGGGCAAAAGAGAAGAGATAACCGGAGAATGTAATTGACTGCTTAATGAAGAAGTACACACATTGTACAATTTCCTTGATATTGGAAGAAAATGAAGTCACGGGGGCTAAGCTAGACATAATCATGTATCTCGTATAGGAGGAGAACAAATATTATATCGTATTATAATTGAGAATTCATAGGGAGATCGAGAGATCGCTCTGAGGACAGTATTAGGAGTGTTCTTCGGAAGCTAAATGTTCGTAATGAAAACTGGTTTGAACTTTCTCACAATGTAATCCAACGGCGAACGTGCGTGACTTTCGTGTATTGTGTGTAAGTACAGTGAGTTGTATTGTTAGATAGGTAGGAAATTCCGATGGCAATTGTAATATGGACTCTTATAAAATAGCTTGTGAAAGATAGCTTTTTGGCTATCAAGTGCACAATGATATTGAGTTTTGTTTGCAGATATCTCGAAAAGTTTCTGAAGCAAGAGATCGAAGAAAGAAATGGAAGATGCATATTTGTATAACATGGAAACTAGCATTAAGCGTATTTTTATAACTGATTAACAGCTGAACAAAACCAATAGTTCTGAGAAAAGAAGTCAGCTTATGCCAAGAAGCAAATTTCTTTGTTTTGTCGATCAAACTTATCTAAAGGAAATCTATCGAGTGAGTAATGTAAACTTTTACTATTTTATCACTTTTAGAACAATAAATTATTACTGTTTAATATAGTTCTGTGTTACAAGTAACAATTCATTAAAGTAAAAGATATATTTATATATTTATTTTCAGATATCTTTTGTTTCGCACTATTATGAAAATATTAGTTTAAAAATCAAGAGCTAAGGATTTACTGACTACGGAATACGCTTTTCCTATTTCTTAAATTTATAAAGTTACGTTCCATATTACCATATTTTTTCTGATGCGTTGTGAGAGATAGCAGAAATTTCATTCACTGAGGGTTCTTTGAACATTATTTTCGTTTTAATAAGAAAGAGGCCATTAAAGTACAATTGAAATGACTCAATAGCATGCGCAGCAACCTAAGGAATATCTACTTATACTGTAAAGGTATCTCTGAGTTGCAGCGATATTGGGTTAAGCTCCAAGGAATATTAATTTCGTACAGAGACCGTTCCGTTTTTTTCCAGAGGTGATTTCGCATCTATCAAACCTTTTGGATCTTGCAGTACAGATAACTGTCTAATGCTGTTTGATACCGATCTTCTGGAACATTACTCTCTAGAATTTCAGCTTTTCGTATATATTTGATCACTATCATTCCCTTGTAATAAAGTTTGCATTTTGCTTTTCTTTTGGTTTGCTTTATTCCAGCGGTTGGTTTTCATTCTATCCAGAGTATTTTCTCCAAATCTTCCTTTTGTTACTAATTATCTGTTTGCTTCCTTGCATCATCAATTATCATTGGACCAGAAGTAATGATTTAGAATAGACACGTGGAGAATTCCTATTTGTTGAATTTTTCCGCTAGAATAAATCTCTACTCTTTAATATTTATTAATATTTAATAAACATTTATATTATATTGAATTTTATATTTTTGAACATTTTTTAAAATTTTCCTTCCCGTTTGTGCGTGAAAATCAGAGAACCAGAGTGCTATTTGTTTGCAAAATGGCCTCCTAATCTTGACTACTTCTTCGAGTAGTATTTTATTTTGATGTCTATAGAGACGTTCTCTGTCTCGACAGATATAACTAAGAAGAAGAGAAAACGACATGGGAGGGTTACTGACCGTCGAAAAATAAAATTAAAGTTTTGGTAGTAAACCAAAATATCAAATGTTGTCAGTAGCCCTCAGGTAAACTAAGAGTTCTGTACAAGTTTTTGAATATTGCGGTATGTTTGCCGAAACTAACCTTGACATCATGGAATAGTGTTGCCAAAAATATGAAAATAAGATTCCTTTGACCGTTATTTATTATATTGCCCTCATTCTCACTCGTTCTTGACTTTCTGGGTAAAGTTTACTTGAGATATTACAACATTAGAACGAATATTTCATATCAAAAGCTCACTATAACATTATGGCTGGAGTAAGTTTAAGTTTTGCACTTCGTGAATGTGTCTATTTAGTTCGATATGCTTTGAGCTTTCGGATTTTGCTAGCTTTCATTTTTACCAATACGATCATTAGACTTCCAATTTGAAAATGCTAAAAAATGAACCACAGCTTATTTATTTCTCTCTGCCGAAAACTTTCGAATATATGTGTAATCTAGTTGACATCCAAATTTTTATCTAACTTGTTTTGAAATAACCTAAACTAAATAATCTTTATGCCTTGTACTGAAATTACCTTCAATGTTAAAACCTAATGAAACTATAGATCAAACCTTTCTGTAAAGTGTTTTAAGTGGAGAGTGGCCCATAGTGATTTCCGTCCTTGTACTCTGAAAAGTTGAGTTTTTTATTTCTTATTTACTGTGGAAAATCCATTAGTGATAAGCTTGGAAACTAATGTTATTATTGAAATTAAAACAATCAATACTCAATTTACGTACAAAATATAAACAATTATATTAGGTATCGATACCTTAATATTATTTTATACATAAAATTTACGTTACAACAATTAGCTTAATATTGAATAAAAACTTGAGGAACAACAAAAATAAACAAAAAACAAACAACAATAAGGAAAACAGCATTTAAAGAAGAAAAATCTCCTCCAACTCCTTCCGAGGAGACTGTCATTCCCCTCCCCCTCCCAAAAAAAGTGTCTATAACTTCTTAACCATTACGGTGCAAAACGTGAAACTTGGATGCAAAATGAATGCAATCTGTTGCACTATATGTTACCGACTCATTTTTGAAATTTTGCTGTAGGGGCCTACCATTAACATGCCTCCCTTCCAAAAAAAAATTAAGAACTTATAACGTTTTAACCACTGCAGTGCGAAACGGTGCAAAACGATATGTTATTTATTTCTAAAATTTTGTGTGGTGAAGGGGCCAAGTTAATGGACCCCACAGAGTGCTAGGTTCAAATATTATTTCCTTTTAAAATAAAATAAATTCGGAACACAAGTAAATAAAAAAGTTGGCAAATGTGTAGTGCTCTGTTCTCTCACCCTTAGACCAAGTAATATTTTAAAATATTTTATTATTGAATAAAAAGTAGTAACAAGATGTGTTTGAAGTACTTCTGTATGAACCAATTTAGCATATTTGATTTTTAAAAAGGATTTTTCCATTTCTTTCTTTTTAGTTGCTGCAGTTAAAGCAAGATATTCCAGCTGTATCCAAGTTTTGAAAATAAATAAGCGTGGATTTGGGTAAACTGTAGCACAACAAGAGTTTTCGTTTTGAGTACCAGTGCCAGGGTCGTAGCTAGAGTGTGGATTACGGAATGGGCTTCGGTCCTGATTAGATAGTAGTAATTAAGAATCTCTTTGGGTCATATTCCCTAATTGAAACATACAGTTTTACCTACTGACGTATTCACAAAGCAAATGCATGTTACAGTGTTATCTGATGTATCATTACAAGATATGAACTACTACTAAACATTCAGAAACAGATTGATGATTAAAGAGAAGACATTTCTAAGATTTTTAATCTTCACGGTATATGATATCGAGGATATATCTAGTGTGCCTATTACTTTTTTAAATTGAGCTACCTAAAATAACATTAAATCTTATTTATTTATTTGGCCATGCTACGTTTATAAACTAGAACTTGCTATAGTCATTTTGCTTGTTTAGAATAATTTTATGAAATTATTCTGAAAACTTCTTTAGCTTTGAATTAATATGTCTACCTCGTTTTTCATTCCACATAATTTATTGTACGAAAAGCACATTCTGCAAATGGGTGACTTTTTCAGAGTCTCCGTTCGCGCTTTCCTACAATGGGAAAGGCCTTTGTTATCCATTCGGGTTCTAGTATCCGGTATCCGAAATTGGATTTCAGAGAGTAAGTCTATACTATCTGCGCAATTATGAATTAATTTATAAAGAAAGAGTGAGTCAATCATGATTCTTCTGTTCTCCAGCGTAAGGAGTTCAAAATTCTGAATTATGTTTACATAATGTTCAAATTTAGGATAAAAGCCAGTTGTTTTGTACGTTAGGAGCCTGAGGAATTTAGATTGAATCTTTTCTATTTTCTGACAATTAATTTGAGTGGTGGGGTTCCAGATGATGAATGCATATTCAAGTTTCGGTCGAACCAATGAATAATATAACTTTTGGTATGTACTAGTCATTTGAAGTCATTTGCTGTTCTATAAATAAATCCTAGAATTCTGTACGATTCTGCAGTTATATTGTTTACATGACAATTAAACGTTAGTTTAGAGTCAAAGACAACCCCAAGACCTTTTATTATTTCTGGTCTTGGTAAAACAGTGTTATTGATTGAGTAAGGACGTTCTTTATATTATTTCACTATCTTCTATATATCCTTTGCTATGTGACTAGATACAATAGATCTTAAACATTACATAAATAATTTTATAGAATTTCTAAAGTCAAGTGACTTGCCACGAGAGGATGTAAATTTATTGCACTACCATGTAGGAGCATACCGAGGGGTGGTAGCTCAGTTAGTAGAGCGTTGGTTTACAAATCGGTAGATCCTGTGAAGGATCCCATCTGCCACCTATCCTGACGGCTTTCCATGTCGTGCCAGGCAAATGCCATGATGGTATGGTGCCTACTACATTTCAATATCCTCTCGCAACCTTAGGTCAAGCTGAGCCTGAGATGACAAAGCACCAAAAACAAACTCAAATTCAAGTCTAGAAATAAATAAAGCCAACTTGACTGAATCTCGATTTTTTCAGTTTAACCAGGTAAAACCAGAAGGGTGCCAACGTTAAACCTAAGCCGACAACTGGGTCTCATTTAATTACCTCGATTATGTTCTTCCTTAGGGCCCAGGAATAAAATCCCTCCGGTCTTACATAGTCTTAAATGTCTGTCAAACCAGACAAACAAGAAATAAAAACAATTTTGTTGTGATATGACAAAGTATATGACTCTTACAGGAATATTACAGTACGTTAACGCTGCCATTACAACTTCCAGAGTATGCCTCATGTAGAAAGCTATTAATGAATAATTTAGCGTTAACAGTAACTGATAAGTATTTACATTGTACGCTCGTTCTGTTTCTCTAATAACCAGCACAATTTTGATTGGAAATTACGTAAATCATGATATAAAATGTAGAAAAATTTCCAAAATAAACGTTCGGTACAAAGTGCATGAATATGACGTTGAGAGTTATTTTATCCTTGTTCTCTTTTTACCTTAAAACACAAACAACTGAGTTTTCTGAGCAACAATAACCTGTGGGATTTGGTGTGAATGTGCCTCAATAATAATAATTACTTGATAGCATTTCATCAATTTGCCTACAGCATGTGCGTTTAGTGCCGAAGCTGTTTCCCATAGGGTTTCCACTAAGCTAGCATGTGAAATGTATACAGCAGAAGCAGAAAAGTATAGTTAAGAAAATTAGTTACAATTTTCGGATTCTGAGGAGAATAGATGGCACCTACATCAGCTAATTTCTTTGTAAACGAATATTGGAAAATGAGCGAATGGCTTGCTCAGGATACCTGGGATATGTTTTTTAAAAACAATATGTGAGAATCAATTATAGAAATTTCAGATAATGAGATGCAGGGATGAAACACAAGTATTCTAAGTAGAACTAATCATCTGTCTGACATTAGACTGTACGTAAGTTCAAATAGTGAAATCAATAAGTGTTTAAAATTTAATTTGTTAACGAGGTGTTGGAGGCAGAAAAGTTATGTACCTGAAACCGTCGAAGATTATCTTGAATAATTCTGATAACATTGCCCATTACAACCTGTACACCTGAGGCTTTCTTTCTCAAGTTTCAGGTATATCACTTTAAATATTATCTCTACTCGTCAATGACACAGGAGAGACTAAATAGTCTAGCACATTTATCTATGTTAAGGGTATTCTGAATCGAATCGCTAGAGAAAATCGGTGTTTGTAAATTGTACCGTAAGGAATGACTTAGTAAACCTTTGCTTGGATTTCAAAATGTTTTATTCCATAATTTTGTAGACAGTATTGCTGTTCTATAATCACCCATCAGAGCGCTTCACATACGTTTAACAGGTGAATCTAATTAGCATACATGTAGAATAAAAAAAGTCTTCAGAAAATACATTTACACGTACCTTCATTTTATGGATGAAAAGAAATTTTCATTAAACGAAACAGTGTAACATCCGTTCTTTACAACAATGCTTGAATATGTGTTACTTGAACATTTAGTTCACTTGATTTTTTGTTACTTGTTATATCCCTCCTCATTAGAAAAATCATGTGCGAGTGTTAATTTTATCTGCGAGTATAGTCACAACGCTTGGATTTTACACGTTTCGCTAAGCCAGTCATAGAACAAGAGCTGAGAAGCCCAACTATCAGGGACGTAACTACAATGGCGCAAAATCCAGCAATGTGGGGTCCGATCCTTCCCAGGGGGCTCTTCGCCCTAACCTATCAATGGGCCGAATCGATCTCTGCCTTTGGTATTCTTTTGCGGGGGTCAATAAAATGTGTTTAAGCCTCTGTAATGTGCACCCTTTCATTCGAAAATCCTGGCTACGGACCGAGCAGAGCTAATAGTAGATTAAACAATTACATACTTTACAGATAGATTTTGAAATACAGCCACGAAGTGATGAGAAATCTTCTTTCATATTGTCTTCCACACTATAACTATTTTCAGAATCATTTCCGAAAAAAGCCAGGCAACCTACCTTCATGAAAATGTCCTGTAACTTGACCGATAGTAACAAAAATCTTCAAGTACTATATTTATGGATACTGAGAATAAAAGTGAAAAAGGAAGTCTGAAGCGGCACTGGATACCTGATCATTGAGATAGAAGTCCAGCGTTTGGCAATCGTATGTAAAAAAACAGTATAGAATAAATGTGAGAAATGCTTTGAACCAACTGAGAAGACATGAACTAAATTCCCAAGTTAATGCTTTTTTTAAATCACTTTTCGATTTGTCCATTAGGAATCCCAATCTCCATTCGTTGAGAATATTTCCAATTTATGTGAAAATAATAGTTCAATTTGGCTGCAGCAAACACTTCACCAGCATTTGATGTATGTTTACTATAAGACACCGTTTGCACTTTTTGAGATTGTTTGCAAATCATATTGGAACTAAGCCATAAGAACGTAAATAAAATAGCTCGCTGGTTTTCCTTGATACCTGCAGATTACTGCAAATATTGAAATTTCTCTGAACAATCACTGGATATATTTTTGAACTACAAAAAGATTTTAAGAGTACTTTTATGCAAGTAACAGACGAATGTACTCGTATATAATTTATTAGAACAAATCTAATGTAGGTATCACAATGATAAAACATAAATAATTTTATCCTCTTAAATTGTTTATGTACAATAAGAGTTATCTCTCAACATTTACAAACCTTACTTTTATAAAGACATTTCAATACGAAAGAAACTAGTCCTAAAAGAAGTCCACATTGAAGTACCCAGAAACAAGACTGAACCTCCTTTAGGCTCAAAACTACGTTCACAGAGGTTGTACAACCACTTTCAAATTCTTTAATTTCGCTCCCATCATTACAAGTTTCCTCCATTGGTCTCATAAATCTCCTTCTATAATTCTCATAATCAACATGTTGATCGAAGTTGAGAAAGGTGAATTTCTAGAGACGCAAAATTAAGAAATATACGTGCGAAAGCTTTCCTTAATTTTATAATACTTATCATGTCCCTCGCACGGTGATAGGATTTGTAAGACGTATTGGAGTTCTTCATCAAAAGTAACAGCAGAATTCATCTGTCCCGACTTATATTAACACCATAGTTAGATTTGGTTGTTATTTTGGCGTTAACATATAAAGCGTTTAAATAACGATTGTTACTCCTTCTAAAAATCTATAACTCGTTCGTGGTCCACCACAATCATTCTTGTTTGTAAGACTTCTTCAAAAAAACTAATTTGCCGAAAATATCTTGGAACGGTCAAGAAAGATAAGATAGACCCTTTGTATAGAGAGGTCATAATTAGAGTAAAGTACTCGAAAAAGATAAACAGAATTTTTTTTACAAAATAAACTCGGATCCTTAACTGACACCATCACCAGAGCCACAAACAAAGTAAGAAAAGTTTCTATTGGCGCTGGAGATTTCGTTTTGAGAGCCTTTGCCAACATTAGAGAGACTTATATTGAAACAAACAACGCAAATATCATTACCCAAGTTTTTTAATAAGAACTGTAAAGTTGGAGACATCCATTTTGGTAAAGGATTTGCTTTCTGTACAACCATAAAGAAATGGTCTATGGTTATGGTATAGCACAATTCAAATAATTGATGTTTTTCGGGGTTAAATGACACTGGTCGGAGACCGAAGTATGCTTCTTTTCGTTGCAGAGCGCCTAACAGACCAGTCCATGAGACATTTATAACTCGTTTACCTTAATTACTTCCTTTTAGCAATTGTATAGATGGTGTAAAGTTCATAAAAATGTTCTAAGCATTCAAACATTTTACCAAACACTCCGTCATAAGTGAAAAATCCTGTATTCTTAGATAATATCTTCAAAAACGGCTCCATGTTTCCCGCTGCTACTGGAAACAAATTTCCATTCATATTTCGAATTTGGAAAAGTGAGTCGCCATTTACACTACGGATGATTGACAATGGAGTTTCTTCACATAAAGACGTTGTTTTGATTTGGTCTACAAAAGGATTATATGTTTTAACTAATAAAGTAACGTAGTTTTAATTTCATTGATTTGGAGTCTTATCAAAAGAATATCTGGCAACCTTGTATTCCAGGTTATTTCAAGAATCCTTTCAGTAATTCCTGTATGAAATGTCTGGTTATATGAAGTAAGAATGACTATAAATTTGGCTTCACTGTTCCAGTAAAATAACGAGTCTTCTTGTTTTATTATATTACCGAGATACTGAATGTCCTTAGCCACAATGATGTTAACATTACTTTTTCTTACAAGATGTAACAATGTAGAGGACCTTTGCAAGTACGTACGGTTCTTAATGTTATCTATTCTGCGTATATACAATTGAGATATGTTGTTTAGTTTCTGTAACACTTCTTTGTTTAAAGCGTGATTTTCAGTAGTAATTATAGAGATCTACTTATCTTTAAATATGTTTCCAAAAATACGTGATACAAGTTGAAGAGAATCAGATGGCTCATCTGTAAGTAATAAGTGTTGTTTGTCGCAGGCACCATTCTATAATCAAGAAGAATTGTATGGGTAGGGATAATGTTGGTGCCATCTTTTTATACTTCAATCTGAGCTCTGGAAAGAGAAAGTAAGATACGTTCAAAAATATAACAGTTCTTTAATTTAATTGTTAAGAAATTAAGACAGAACTGATTAAGACATATCTGTTTAAATATAGTATCATATGCAGGCAAGTTTAGTAGAAACAAGGAATGAGCTAATCTTCACCGCGCCAGTTCGTTTTGGTCAGTACTCGAAGTTGTGTGTTTATATAACGCAGCCGTGTTCCAATTTTGTACACCGCTATACCTGTGAATTGAGTTGCTATGGAATATTATTCATTTATTTGAATGCAGACTGTTCCGCAACGTTCAAATGTGCTTGTGGTTTTGAAGATTGAATTTTATTTAATGCCTTTGGGCATCTTTGGTTTAGGCTGTTTGGATGATGATGGGAAAATTGGTGGACTGAAGTAAGAGAAAACTCGAGAATCCCAAGAAAACCCACGCCTATGGTGTTTGTCCAGCATAAAGCCCACATGGATGAGCTGCAATGAAACAGAGAGACCCAAGCACCAGAGACTTTTGCCTTACGAACGTATTAGTCAGAACCATATTTACCAACCATGTCTGCAATTTATGGTAATCATTGTATTTCGTTTATGACAGCGAAGATGAAACAATCGTTTTAAGGAAACTGGTGAAAACTAGAGTTACTACTGAAGTCTAGAAAAAGAATAATCGTTGCATTACGTCTAATGTAATTCAGCCAGCGACTAATTTACTTTGGTCAATGAAATGCGATTTCACCATAAAATAATAACGTGATAAATTTCGTCTTGCGAAAAGATTCAAACCGCCGAAAATCAAACCCAACACGCATTTTCTGCTAAAATTCCGACAGCAATGCAAGCCCATATTCAAATCAACACTACCTTGACTCGCTTCATAACAGCGGCATAGAATTGAAGATGGGTTAGCCCATTTAAAAAGATCCAGTATTCGCGAAATTGGTTGCTGAACCATTTTATTTTCTTTTACATTTTTGTGTATGACTACCCTTACGTATCAGTATTTTAAACCACATTTTATTCCCTATTTCGCTTCTATCGAATATGACGATCATATTTGTGTGGTGCTGCTCAATAAGTTCTCTGTGTCGAGGCATTTACGGAAATCTCAGTTTCTCAGCCAAGGCAAATCATAACTTCTTGGATTAAAAACTATTGGACTCAGTATACTAACGGCTAGTTGTACGTTGTAACATGGCTCCACTACTACTCTGTGCTGTAACTCTAATGGAGGTTCCAACATGGTGTTGGGTAATGAGCAAAATTACATTTTCAGTATAACTTTCTATATATCATATATAACGGTTTCTTTCTGTGGCTCGAAAATCTGTTTGGGGGCACAGAATGTACTGAGTCAATGCCTAAAAAACGTTAAGCCCGAGACTTATTTCCTTCATCTTCTATGGAGGCTGAAATATGTGGTTTTCTAATATTATTCCAAAGTTTGAAGATTTGTGTTATGGTATCCCCTTAGGGTGACATTATTATGTGAACGAGTGTTCATGTCATGATTGAGGTGCACAGCCTTTTTAGCATGGAAGCTAGATATGGAGGAGACTTTAAAATGACTGCCTTGAATAAATGGAGAAGAGTATGAAACGTTCTTCTCTCCTTTAGTTTTAGTCTTGTCAGTGCAGTGAACCTGCTTGATACATGATCATACTTTTTATCATTGAAAATAAACCGAACACATCTGTTTTGTATTTTTTGCAATCTATTCGCTAGATTAATAGGCAGATCGTTATACACTATATCATAGTAATCGAAGATCGGGAAAAAGAGAGACTGTACCAAGGTGATTCTAATACGTGCAGGAAGAAAGTTTATCGAAATATTGAGTGGGTGCAATTTTCTATTCACTCGCTTGCATATTTGTTTTACATGTTCCGACCATGATAATGTTTCATCGAGAATAATACCTAGACTTTTGATTTCATTTTCTCTTTTAACTTCATCGTTCCTTATTTGAACTTTCGGAACATACGAATCTAGACTGTTGATTTTCACTACCATGTTTGGTGACTCTATTATATATTGAGATTTGCTAGGGTTTAGCTTCAGATCATTGCTTTCTGACCAGACATGTATATTTTCTAGATCAGAATTTATTCTGTTAACTGCACTTGCAAGATGATTAGGTTCAGGTGTTACATATGTATGTACGTCATCTGAGTACAAGTGATAACTACATTACGTGAATTGTGATTCAATATCATTCATAAATATCGAAAATAACAATGGTCCAAGAATTGATGCTTGTGGAACTCCACACGTGATGTTCTTCCACTCAGAGTAAGAATTTTTAGTTGAAACTGCCTGTTTACGGTCATTAAGGTATGATTTAAACCATCGTATTATATATTTGGCAAATTTAAAATTGTAATCTAATTTTGCAAGTAGAATGTCGTGATAAACCGACTGAAAGGCTTTACTGAAATCTAATAGAGTTAAGATGGCTACTCTTCGTTGATCAAGTGCTGTGACCTTTTCTATTCCAGATTGATTTTCTATGAGTAAGTTATTTTGATCTATGTGTTGTATGAAATGCTCTATGAGTTATTTTGATCTATGTGTTGTCCAAATTACAGTATTTTGGAAATACATAATAGGATGATAATGGCCCGGTATTCATTAGGCACAAATGGAGTGGTTAACCTCCGGTATGGGTCGATTGTAGGCATATTTCCAAGCAAATAGAACTACCCTTATTATGATAGACTGGTTTACTATTATTGATAATGGGTACAAGACATGAAGTAGAATTATTTTTATAAAATCTATTGAAATACCATATGGGCCAACAGCAGAATTTTTTATCTTATTGATGACCTGATAAAATTCTATTGGGGAAACACAAATTAAATATAACATATCATTTTTGCAAATTTTGCTATTATTTGCAAGCTTGCTAATAGTTTCGTGTTTCATAGTCGTATCAATGTCAGTAGGGGTTTGGGAAAAGAATTCATTTAACATATTAGTCTCTACAGAAATATATTAATCTTTGTTCTTTATATTTATGCCTAAATTATTAAGTTTCCTCTATAGTTTCCTGCTATCTTTAAGATCTTCAACTAAACTTTCTAAATGTGATTTTTGTGCCCGTCGTATAGATTGGTGCACTGGTTTCTGAGTCTTTTGTAAATCTGAAAAGATTCCTGACAAAGTTCGGACTTAGCATTTACTTCTTTCCTGTATTTTTAGCACCTTTCATTTCTTTCCAGTCTCAGATGTTTTATATAATCCGTCATCCAAGGGTTTGAATTATGTTTGACTCTTAACTTTCGGTGGTGAATGTTCGTCATACAAATACAATATCTGTGAATTAAGATTATCTACATTTTCATCCACGACCTATTATATGTTATCAACTCCCAGGGTATGAGAGTGGCATCTGCATGTAGATTATCTTTATTTACATTTCTGAGATTTCCTTATGTTATTATTTTATGTTGAGCTTTTGGGGGATTAAGTGAATATACGAGGTAGATCAAATCATGATGGGAAATTCCAGGGACAGGAAGTTTGCCGAATTTAGTCGTTTTCTCGGGATACGATACTACGATATGATCAATAGCAGACTCAGAGCTTCCTGAGTAATGTGTGAGTCCCCGGGGACAGAAGTTTAAGTCGAGTGTCTAAAGCATACATTTATAATTCATGGATTCCCTTGAATCCCGCTAGACGTCGATGTTTAACTCACCCATTATTATACGATGTTTATATTTATCTTTCATCTTAAGCATGTCGTTTTCAAGCTTTGAAGGTTATCTAGTGGCGTGTTTGGGGGTCGGTAGACCATCGCGATCATGATTTTTATAATCGATATATTGATTTCACAAATCATATACTCGACACAACTCGAGTATTTAGTAGGTGACTGATAAATTACCCTGTCAGTTATACCTTTTCTTAACTACATAACAACCCCATCTGCACCTTCTAGCGTCCTATCATTTCTTAAAATACTTTAACTTTGGAGTTCAACTAGCTTACTTGCTATTGTAGGTTTAAGCCACGTTTCTGACAAAAGAATACATATTGGTTTAGTATCTTTAAATAAATAATGAATCGCTTCTATATGCGAAAGAAGAGATTGGCAGTTTATGAACTACTTGTAACACCTTGGGAGCCCCAGGAAATTCTTGCCATAAATGTGAAGAGGATATATTTATAATTCGGTCACTTGAAAAAGAGGGTAAGGTGGAGCATTGAGGTCGATATATTTATAATTCGGTCACTTGAAAAAGAGGGTAAGGTGGAGCATTGAGCTCGAGTCTCAGTCAATTTGCATAGCTGTCTGAAAAACAAATCATTGGGGGATATAGATCTTTTAGTCGACATCATTCTTACAACAAAAATACGAAATAAATAAATGTATCACTTACACACAGCAGCAATGACCCATTATTCTCATGCTAAGTTGAATTGAATTTCGCGATTGTAAATAACATAATTACATGTTATTACATTAATATTGACACCATCTACTTATGCAGCACTTTTCCATTGAGATATTCAGTTGCCTTGAAACTGGGTACTTCGATTTTGTTTACAAAGTACATACAAGACACACCCAAATTTTGTTTACCCAACACTGATCGTAATTGTTTACTTTCGTTTTTTTAATTTCTAAACGCATTTTCGAAATCCTTTGAAACTAAAATAAAAAAAAAATAGCACAGGTTTAATAATAAATTTTATTTACACCATCGACACAAGGACCATGAAAGTTCAAAAAGAAAAGAAAAGAAGAAACTGTACAGTTATTTACACTAAATTCGCCGATATATATTTTTATCAGGAAAACGCATGCTGTATGCAACTAGTTTCCTAGTAAGTGAAAGTATTCCTTACACACAATAACAATCTTTCTGCTTCCTACTTTCGCCATAATTTGACCATTATAGGTGCAAACAGAGCGAGGATAAACCTGTTCCTTCACTTTTTTTTAGCAGGGATTGCCTTGCAGTAGTCAGTGACTCCGTCACGAGGATATTTACCAAGTACCAGGGTTGAGAAACCGAGGTTTCCGTAAATGCCTGCATACTGAGAATTTGGTGAGCACTACGGCAAAAATATGGTCGTCATATCCTAACGAAGTGAAATAGGAGATAAACATTAGTGGTTTTGAACTACCATTACATAAGGGTACTCAGCACGAAACATTTAAAAATTGACAATTGTCGAGCGTCCTGTACTGGAACACTAAAATGGAATGACCCAGATCTGAAATATAAAAGTATTCACTAACGCCTGACTTGGCCTCCAACACCTTACATGGTCGTATCAAAATATTCGACCATAGGTAGGACTACCTTCAACTGACTCATCCTTATACAAGGTAACCAAAAACCTTTTTGCCGTTTTTGACGTCTCTTTAATCATGAGCTCACAGAGAGCAAACGAATTGACGCACGTGCCTGCCAAGCGATCGGGAGTTTGTCTGACCATCGGCCTTCAGCAATATAGGCACAGTACTCACACACAGTAGTCATAGCTCATCCAGTGTAAAAGAGAAATGGAGGTATTGAAGCAGTTTGTTTGCGTGTGTTTAATATATGACTTTAAAGTGGGTATGTCAGCTGCCGCATCAAGTCGCAGCATATGTCAGGCATTTGGTGAGAATGTCGTGAACGAACGCACCGCTAGGCATTTGATCTAAAACTTCCGTTCGAGAGATGTGAGCCTTGCTGATGAACCTTACAGTGAACGACCACATGTTTTGGATGACGAGGCCCTGAAAGCAGCCATCGGGGAGGACAGTGGTCTAACGGGTGATGAACTTGCAGAAAGTTTCCATGTTTCCGCTGAGATAGACAAGTCATACAGGTTAAGCAAGTGGGTACCCCACACATTGTCGGCAGCCAACAAGGAACAACGAGTGACAGCCTGTTTTGTCCTTGCTCACTCGGCACCTGAACAAAACCATATTTGATCGCTTGCTCACTGGTGACGAAAAAAGGGTCCTCTATGACATTCCTAAGAGTACCAGACATTGGTTGTCGCCACGTGACCCTGTTCCTCACACCTCAAGACCATCTCTATACCCACGAAATGTTATGCTCTCTGTATGGAGCACTACGAGCACCACTACTTGTCGCCAAGTGGTGCATTACGAGCTCCTTCCACCCGGTCAGACCATCACTGATGACCTATGCTCACAGCAGTTGCAAAGGGTGCACCGTGCATTGCGGCAGAAGGATCCGGCATTTCTGAATCGCAAGGGTGTGCTGTTCCTCAACGACAATTCCAAGCCACATGTGGCAAAGAGAACCCGGGAGACCTTTCAGCAACTTCACCAGATTACATTGTGTCATGCACCAAGTTAACGGAATCTTAGGCCAACAGATTACCACCTGTTTCATTCCCTCGCCAGCCACCTCCGTGGGAGATCCTTCGCCAATGAGGGGGACCTGCGGAACGCACTCACGGACTTCTTTGCCTCGAAGGCCGCCGACTTTTATCACCAGGGCATTGTGCAGATTCAGAAACGTTGGCAAAAGGTGGTGGATGCTGATGCACCTTACTTCGAAACCTAAAGGTACGTACCGTTCACTGTATTGCTCTTTGTTTTCATTGCTCTAGAACGGCAAAAAGCTTTTGGTTACCTTTTAACTTAAATCAAATTGCAAGTTAATTTTAGACTATGTTGCTTGCAAAATTGAATGATAAGCTCTCGTCTAGGAAAACGTAGAATGACAACTGAAAATTGTGCAATATTTCATAAGTTTCGTAAAGCAATAAAGTATGGATCAATAGTTTACTATTGGGATATGCAGGTATGGTCATTGAAAGCGCGTGGAAAATTCAGATCTATGGTTAATTTAATTAAAACCATTGGACGTATCACTTCGTTCATCGCTCGTAAGGACATACAAGAAGTTCATAGTATTCCTGAGAGATCACAGGAATTTGTGGAAGTGGAAAAATATATGCAAGAGATTAATGTAGAGAAAGAAAATGTTTTGATTAGTATCCAAATCAATATGTTGGATTAGTACCCAAAAATGCTTGTTACACACACATATATATATTCTATTGATGCATTTGTTTCAATGAATGGTACATTTCCTAACAAGCTCTATATTTGCTTTTAAGAACGAAAGACAATTTCAGTCCAAATGTTCTTGTTGAGAACATTCATGTTGAGGCATCTTAAAGTGATAAAAATGATGAACGGACATATTAAAACTTTGCTAACAACTGTCCCCTAAACGTGTAATGGCTAAGAGCCTATTGCTGTGTACCGTAATTCCTCTTTAGGATATAAATTAAAGTTTCCAGAACGAAGATATTACGATTATTTCACCGAAGGCAACAAAATATTGTTGGTAATTTGATATGTAACGTTGGACAAAATAAACTATATAATCGACAAATCCTTGATTTTATAAGGCTACAATCTGAAAAAAACAGGCGAAGTTAGACTATCGCCGAACTTGAAGGTGTTTCTACACTTAACAAAAATAAGTTGGTAATAGCATGTATGACATATGTCTGCCGACAACTTTCAGATCAGCAACTACGAGGATTAAGAAGGTGGTTGAGATGTTTAAAAGTCCTTAGCTCAAATTGATATGATTCATCTACATTGATATCTGTGGGTGCCAGAAATATGAGCATAGCTAGAATTAGGGGTGGCAATTTATATCTGTGGAACTCTTAGGGTTAGGAAAGTTGCTGGGGTGTTGTTGGAAAGGTCTCAGCAAAATGAGTTCAAACCATACCATTCATCTATACTGCATAGGTGATTCCTAAGTTTCGGGTGGGGCGGAGGGGATTTTCGACTTTTGAACTACTAGGGATATGAAGGTGGATGAAGTGTCGTTGGAAAGGTCTGGCTTTATTTTTCCAAAGGAAATTAATGATATAAATAGGATTCATGCTGCTGAAGCGTGTAAGTAGTTTATGTACACAGTCCCCCGACTGGGCTCAGTCTCACTTGTTTCTGTACAAAACGATTCAACAAGATTTAAAGAATTCAACTATACAAAATAATGTGAAAATGTAGATTTGCGTGATTTTTCAAAATTTCCTATTCAAATGTCTTTGCTACGTTCAGATTTTTTTATTTCGTTTGCTCTATAATAAAAGTGTAATTCTCTGGCTTTTAATGCTTTTTTTTTCAAATATAATTTTCTTTTACACACAAATATAATGTAATTTCAAAGCATTGTATTCGTAAATCTTTCTGATTATATAAAATAAAATTACTGTATCATAAATGTTATCTTATTTCATAATTTATGTTTGCCGAAATGCACTGAGAATTTAATAGACATATCCATTACCTAATATTCTTTTATAAAATGGAAGTAAGGAAACCCGATATTTGTTTTTCATGTTCAGAACGTATTATATCACCTCATAACTTTCTTGTTAAACATGTTTTATTTTAATATCCTAGAAATATATATCTTTCCAAGCATAAAATTACTCCAGAATATTTATGCTATTATTTTTATTTATATAGTGAAAAATGCCCAGCGGTTATGCTAAATAATAGGTTTAATCGTTTCCTTAAATTTTGGTTTCATTATATTTTTGTACTTTGAAGATCCAAGAAATAGTTCCAGTGCTATAATATTTTATCCAGGCATACCTTGGTTAATCACTTAGAACATGATTAACAACTCCAAGTTAACCATCGTCGTTAATACAACATGATTTCTTGAAAAAGAGCATTTTCATTTAAAACATGTCGGGAAAAAGGTGATCAAATACCAAAACATTACGCTTAGAACTGAAACCAATCATCAAAAAAGAAAAAAAAAACGAGATATGGTTCTCAATAAACATACCATTAGATGGGAAAAGAGGATGAAAAATATAAGAAAGTTAAAATCGTCACATGTCTTATGTTATAATGAATAATTTGTTACCAATTAAAATATTGTAAAATTTCCAATAATAAGACGACTAACCAATTAC
The DNA here is from genome assembly GCA_022664845.1 of Lepisma saccharinum. NCBI lineage: Eukaryota > Metazoa > Arthropoda > Insecta > Zygentoma > Lepismatidae > Lepisma > Lepisma saccharinum. The sequence continues at coordinate 22,025 of JAGDQP010022175.1, forward strand.
GTAGATATACTAAACATCCTATTTATAAACGTATATCCTGATCTTTAGTAACAGCTTAAATGTAATGCAACATCTCATATTCTGCTCATTATATTACATGAAAAGTTACAAGCATTCTATTTTGCTCATTCTACAGTACCAGCTGTATATGTTTCTACATAATTCCTATGTGTTAAGACAGGCCCACAATAGAGTGGGCCGAAAAAATAGTTTTCAGGTCCAAATGGAATAGTGTGGAAAAGTAGATACCCATAAAAAGAAGTCGATAGACAAAAAATGAAATCTGATAATATTTTACCCTTGCGCTTTGTGCCCATGTTTTTTTTTTTGATAATTTTTGTCATTTTTTAAACTTTCCCATTTTAAAAAAATAGTTTGAATGCTTATTACACAGTTAACCAACAGTGTTCAAACATGCTGTCTATACGTGTTTTAATCATAAGACGAGATCATAAGGTAATAAGTTTAGGTGGGAAGGCTGAAGGGGTGTAGCCCCGGGGACACGAGGGGGTCGTGTCCCCCAAAATAATGTGTATGCCTGCAAACGAAAATGTGAATAATACAGATGGTATAATAAGTTTCAGGCACTTGGTACAGGATAACTGTACCTAGGTCAGTCCATCTGAAATTGCCCAGCTTGGCTGCTCGACCCCTTTCAAAAAATATTTATATCTCTTATATACTTCAAAACGAGAAGTATTTTGTTTTTACACAAATCTATTAATTAATGGCAGCCAAAATTTGACTTAGCAGACGTTTACGGAAAATGTAGTATCTGCTGACTGGGTTATTATATGACATTGAAACAAATACCGTTCTTTCCTTTAAAATCTGTTTCATAATGATAGTCCTCTGCATGAAAAGCGCAAAACGTAATTGAACCGGTCGAAATGGTATCTAGATGTGATTGTTGAAATTAAAATAATTCTGGTTTTTAGAGCGTCCGAAAGGGATTGAATATATCAAAGTTGAATTTTTGTTCAATATTATCACGTTAAAGTATGTTGAAGGCTGATATATCTTGTGTAGTAAAAAGTAATCCATTATTTTTGCATGACATTGAAGGCTTGACTTACCATAGTTAGAATGATCGGATTTAGGTAACATATGCGCCGTTTTGTTCGATAACGTGTTGCCATTTGGAAGGTAATATCATGATGCCTCTCTCATAGAAGCCCTTGTCCCTATTGGCAAAAAATTGAGACAGTCGATTTTCACAAGCCTCTCTTGACGCGGATTTTTCACCAGCAAACGTGTTCGCCATGGACAGGAACAGATGGTAATCACTCGGTGCTAGGTCCGGACTATAAGGTGGATGCATAAGAACCTCCCAACCAAGCTCCCGGAGCTTCTGGCGAGTCACTATCGATGTGTATGGCCTGGCGTTGTCCTGGTGGAACACAATGCCTCTCCTATTGGCCAAAGCTGGGCGCTTCTGGGCGATTGCTTTCTTCAGACGGTCCAATTGTTGACAGTATAGTTCCGAGTTAAAGGTTTGGCCGTAGGGGAGCAGTCCATAGTAGATAATTCCCTGCCAATCCCACCAAACACACAGCAAAACCTTCCTGGCCGTCAATCCTGGCTTGGGCACCGTTTGCGCCTGCGCACCGTGCTTCGACCACGACCGTTTTCGCGTGACGTTGTCGTAAGTGATCCACTTTTCATCACCAGTCACCAACCGCTTCAGAAATGGGTCGCTTTTGTTGTGATTCAGCAGCGATTCGCAGATGGAAATTCGCTCCATAAGGTTTTTTTGCGTTAACTCGTGTGGCACCCATACATCAAGCTTCTTTGTGTATCCAGCCTTATGCAAATGGTTCCACACGGTTTTTGTGCAATGTTTAGCTCTTGGGCAATCGAAACAGTGCTTACATGACGGTCGGACGCTACAATGTCCATGATTTTATCGACATTTTCGACACGTGGCCTTCCAGTGCGTGGTACATCTTTGACGTCAAAATTACCGGAACGGAATCGACGAAACCAAAATTGCGCGTGATTGGCTGTTACAGTATCAGGACCATAAACACTATTCACATTTGCAGCCGCCTGCCTTGCGTTTTCGCCTTTATCGAAGAAAAACTGTAAAATATAGCGTATTTTCTCTTTGCTAGTGTCCATTTTGACGCGCGCTCACACAACACTGAGTCAACTCATCACAACTATCTGAACAGTGTTTGTAGTTCAATCTCATCATTTGAACGCCATCTCGTTGAACCCGATCGGACTTATACAACGCGAGATATAGATCACTGAAGCCATCTATTGGCAAAATAATGGATTACTTTTTACTACACCAGATATACTTCCTTAATATTTTATGATTTTTTAAAAATCCAAAACTTCGCATTTTGTGCATATTTATTTATTTATAAGTCGCCTATTACAGGAAAAGAAATACAAAATTTACAAAAGGCTTACATAATAAGGAATATTACAAATGGTTATGATACAAAAGAAAGACAAAAAAAAAAGAAACAATGAAAAAAATACATGAAAATAATCCACAAGTGGTAAATACGAATATTAAAATACGTCAAATATTAGAAACGAGAAAAAAAAAAAAAACTGAAACATAAATGAAAGTACTCGGACACAATTATCTCAACGGAATTACTTGTCACTAATAAGTACAATCAAAAGACCAAATATAATACAATATCGAGTGAAAAAAAAAAATCACAACAATCAGGGATTGACCCGATGTCTCTGGTCGAAGAAAATATAAAAATCTATTTTTTTAACATGAAATAGATTTATGCTCGACAATTTCAGATGTACTCTGTACTAAATCTTGCTTGAATAAACGTTGGAGTGCTTGGATAAACAAGAAGTATGGGTTAATATTTGGTATTTGTAAAGGTGCCCCCTAAGAAAATATGGGGCCTGCGCGACATTTTGTCTGGCTACACCTCTGTGGGGAGGGGAAAAAGGGCATATTTGCACTAAAATGCAATTTTGCAGCTTCATTTGTAAATGACATGCCAAATACAGTCACGTGCGTCGTAGGTAATGTGTTTGTTGTGAATATTTGTCTTCACAATGGAAGTAGGTCGCAGTCATTTATGGTATCATTTTTATTAATCCTACGCTGTGATATCTTGTACATATTTTTTCTTTTTGCTGTAGAATAGTGGTTCTTGTCAGCACTTCTTGGTGCTGGGAGATCCGAGCTTTGTTAGAGAAGTTCTTCATGAGCAGTTGAGGAGTTCTAGAATGCAGGACATCTGCATGCCTTACGAATGTTTAAAAATATAGTGCCCGAAGTAGATATCCACTATCTCTACCCCTACTTTATGTTCAGTTTGTGTATGATTTCATATGTAAGAGAGTAACGTTTTTGTTTCACTTTTTGCACACCACACAATTAAGTAATTATATCACCAAACGCTTGAAAAGAAATCTTTACTTTATGGAATAAAACATACTTCCTTTTGCGTATAAAGATCTATCTGGTAGTAGTTTACCAATGTATCATGAAAGCTACCTTCATGATGAGGTTATGAAAAGTACAATAAGACTTTCGAAATCGGTTGAGAGCATGGTGATCAGTATTGTACATACTTTTCATTCATTCATTCTTTCATGCATGCATGCATTCATTCATTCATTCTTTATTTATTTATTACTTTCTGGCAGGTATTCGCGGGCCGGGGCATAGGAAGAGTCGGAAGTACCCCCATGCCATGAAGGTCGCCAGTTGTGGTATAAGGTCGCTGGTGGAAGTATATATTTGATTCTGCCGGTTGTTGGTGGTGAGATTTGGAAAGACATATTTCTTGTGGCTGTCCACTGGAGGATCTCCAGCTTGAACATAGAGTCCGCGATTTAATAGTAAGGACAACGACAAAGAAACAATTATCAATATTTACAATGCATTTTGTACCGGAGTCTTCATTCGAGAAGAAATTTCTACAAACCTACCAAACCAAGTGTTCGTAACAAGAAAGGAATACTAAATGGGTAATCTTTCCAAAGATGCTTCCATAAGCTAGTGGCTACAGTCAAGGCAACAAAGTTCAAAGCTCTAGGTACAAATCCCGCCATATACAGTTGAGAAACTTCAAATGTACAAAAATATATTCACGAATAGAAAGACCAACTCCCAAAATATTTTTTCGTCAATAGACAACAAGGATTGTCTTTGACCTACTGAAATACTTTTCGTAATTTGGCCAATTGAAAAGGCATTTTATGGCACCTTCTCTTTGGGTCACTGGTGAAAAATTGGGTGGCTATTCGCTGTTTTTCTTCCACCAGCTGCCCGCAGATAATATAATTAGACCAATGGAGGTGGTGCCACCGCTAAATGTCACTAATGACCCTCTGATACTTGACAAGACATCGCTTTCTGGCCCCCACCTGTCCACCGACGTTTACTGCATAGAGACAGTGGGTCATCTACTACACTTCCCATATTCTGTTTGGTTTCTCCCCCTCAGTAAAGAAGAAGATTTAGAGGATGGCTTGTTTTCATTCTACTCGTAAGAAAATAAGACATGAATTCTGAAGTTGTAAGGAATGAAAGATAAATAACCTAAAACTTTGCAAATGAGTACCGGTACTTGTTTTCCAGAATTTTATAGATAAACCCTACATCTTTGTAATAATACATATTTCAATATTTTATATACCGTCTTTTGCTGGAGAGTTGAAGGTTGTAAATTGCAAACCTATGGTTACATGTTTCAACTTGTCGATGTTTTTAATGAATCGTTAAGTGAGTATGACATCTCTTAAAACACTTTAAGAACGAGAGAGATATTGAAAGAGTTTTTGCTAATTGAATGTATCATGTGGTTACTTTTAGTTAGCACTTTGAAGTATCGTTCTGATCAGTGTGTTTGTAATTCACAATTTTTTTTAGAAAAGAAATTCAGAATTAATAATTTCAAACATAGTTTCATAACATCTAGGATCATGTAAAAGCAAATGGAAAGAACAAATAAGGGTAGTATTACTAGGAGGATAATTATATTAATGAAATGCAAGCTGAAAAATTATAAATACGTAATCTATTATTGATTATATAAAAATCTTTTTTCTCTTTTTTTGCATTTGACAATCTACTGAAAATAGTCAATATTCTTCTCTATGTGGGTTCATATCAGTAGAGTGTGGCCTACTTTGTGTGTGTCCATTGAAATACGGCCTCTATTGTTCGCAAAACGACCATGTTCACCTGTCATGTAGGATTATGGTACACAATGGAGAGATTAAAGATGTGAGGATGATAAATGGTTCTGCTTGACGTTTTAATCGGCTTATCTCGTCACTTTTGACAGGTGCTGTCAGTTTGACATGAACAAAGCGGTGCCGCTACAGTGGTGGGTGACGATATACTAGGGCATAGAAGACTTTACAAAGTTTTGTTGAACAAAGGAATTTTGCTCCTTTTCTCCTACTTGGTTTAATGCCTTCTATTCATTGGGAAATGCTATATGGTCGTACGTGACGTTTTAATCGGCTTAGCATATCACTTTTGACAACAGGTGTTAGTTTGACATGGTAAAGGGCGATACCGCTGGAGTGGTGGGGATTTGTGGTGGTATGTGTAGCTGCGTTTGCGCATGTGCGGGGTTGTGGTTAAAGTGTGTTGGTGATCAGGTGTCATTATCAGTTTGCTATGACCACCTCAAGCATGAACAAGGCTATTGCGAGTGTTGTCAGTCCAGTCGTACCTGCGGATAAGTCTTCCGCTGCGTGCAAGTGTTCTGCTCGGTGGGTGGATGAACCGTGTATAGTAGCAAGTATTCATCAGTATGAGTTTTCCGATTGCCTTTTGTGCATAGGATGTTATACGAATCAACCGAGCCAACGTGACCATATTTGTACCGGTCATTGCGGTGGCTATTTATTTCCGGACGCCAGCCCTGAAGATATATCGACATTGTTTGGGGGTCGTACAAAGACCATTTTACGTGACCCGAAGACAGTGGATGGTTTGTTTGCAACGTACATGAAATCTCACGAGTCGGCTCCAGCAGCATTAAAGGAAAAGTTCGACTGGGGTCTTCAACGCATGCTGAAACTAAACCGTGGTGCATTGGTGGATATGTTGTTGTCCAAGGATATGGAAGCCCCCTTCAAGCCCAAGTGATCTGTGTATTGTAGTGGACCCTTACTATGTGGTATTTTCATACTATATGTACTCCACGTGTGTCTGTAGTGTCTCTCAGTGTAATCCTTAGAGTACATAGTGGATAGTGGTAGTATGGCGCAGTGTGCTAGTTGTGAAGGCGACTTTATTTTGGATAAATGTGTGTTGTCCACCATTGGTGCATACTTACAATCCAACCCAATTCAATGTACCGAGTGTAATTTACGTAAGGCCCACAATTGCCTGTACATTTGGAATACGGGTACAGTGATTGCACAGCATGTATCAAGTCATATGAACGATCCAGAACTGTTTGGTGAATATTATTCCATTTTTGTTGCCCAGGGTCATACTCATATTTTGAAGAGACCTTTATTAAACATAGTGCATCAGTTTATTAAGGATCCAGAATGCATTGCACAGTTGATTCCTTTAGTGCTTGAACAACAACAGCAGCTTAACCCAGTGGGGTTACGTGTATTGTGCGCACGGCAGTACATTATTGATTTTCAAGGTTTTAAGATTTCCGCCAACGAGTACATTATTCGTGAATTCTGTTTGGTTGCGTGTGATGCTACACTAATATTGCATTGCCTGTTAAAATTACCCTGTGAACGTTCGGATTTAGCTGTAGGGTACCAGCGTCAAGTGGATTGGCTTACTAATAATTTGCACGGTTTAGAGTGGAATACAACCAATGGGTTTAGTGTATTACACGTTCGCCATCTTGTTGCGCAATGTTGTGAGAGAGGGTCCATCTTTTACTGTAAGGGTAATGAGAAGATGAGTGTTTTACGTAAGATTTTCCAGTTGGCGAATGTAACAAACCTTGAAGATCAAGCATGTCCTGCGTTGCGCACATTACAGTTTAAAGTTGATATTACCAACTGTACGTATCATCAACCAGTGCAAGAGTATGCATGTGCATTGCGAACCTGCATACAATTACAGTGTTGGATGAAGTTACAATCGGCAAAGGTGGTGGATGACATATCCACATTACACTTGTAGTCTTAGTACCAATAAATATATACCAACCAGGATATAAGGTGATTGTCATTTCTTGAAATCAAACCCAAAACACAAAAGGATTAGAGGTAAAAAAAGTTTTTTTATTACATGAAACTACTCTACTACATATGATCTTACAACTAAACTACTCTACTACAAAAGTGTTACAATTTACATTTTGATTGCTTTTTTATTTTTCTGACATACTCCTGTACAAGTTGATCATTCCATGTTGGATTGGTGGTGAACAATTTTGAATTAATATTTACATTTCGTACTTTGAAGTACAGATATACAATGCAAAACATACCACATAACAAGGAATGATCAGCTTGGTACTGAATGTCATTAACATGGTAGACTTTACAGTTTCTTTGGAGAAAATGAACAAGTGGTTTAGACGGGGGTTGAGCAAGCGGATCAAAGTAAAAACCACGTCGTTGACTATTAATATACAAGGTAACCCAATGTGTACCTTCACGATACGATGGACTTAGGTTCACAATTAAGGCAACAGGTGGTTGTACGATTGCAGGTATTGTGTCCAGTGCATAAATGCCACTTAATACGGATGCTGTACGGCAATCGCGCAACGCCACGTCTAGTAGGTCACTGTTCCACATAGTCATGTGGAGGTACACTCATCATCATCATCATCATCATCATGTACTGTACGTACACTGGAGCTAGGAGTAATGGGGGAGGGGTTATATACACATGGTGGATCGTGGGAGATGTATTGTGCTAAATCATGGTACTGTAGATATTTAGCATAACACTGAGCCTCGTACAATGCACAGCGAAATGTTGGAAACTGGTGCTGGTAATGAGCACAATGACTGACAGGAAATAACAATTGAATGGCATTGGGACACTGCACATCCTCGAGGTTAACAACGGTACGACCTAGAAGCTGTTGTAGGTACCTCTGTCTACGCTCTCCATGCGTGTACAGAGTATCAATGCATTTTGTATACTTAACAAGGATACGTTGTAATTCACTGTATGAAACATCACCATCGGACCAGTCAATACCAAATACGTGTGTAGCTAGGTAATCATTATCCAACTGAATGGTGAGTGGGAGTTCACTAGGATCAAGGGGAGCTTGGAATACCCAATTTTGCATGGTATTAGCATCGGGACTTACAATAGCTACTTCTTTGACGATGTAATCCTCATCGCCGGTTTGGTCAAAGGCAGAGAAATGAATTATCGCACGCATGCTGTTGCCTACTCACTACTGAGAGAAGGTACCAGTATACACAACCTTTTATACTATTGCTGACACATTAAAGCGTATTATCGGTGTAAATATTACGGTCCTTATCGATTTGGATCAGGGAATCAAACTGGGCATAGACAACACAGGTGATGGATACTGCTAAACGTTCAGTAAAACCAATTTTAATATTAACAGGAGAATCCTTAACAACATCCCATGTTGTATCGTCAAGAGTACTTGTTGGAGACAGTATAAATGCATACAATGTATATCCATTAGGATATTCGTGAAAGGTAATAGTATGTCCTTCATTCTGGTGAAATATGCCAGTACCGGAAAACAAGGTATGGTAACACGGTAAGAACAAATTGTTTGCAAAGTCTGGTGTCAATGCCGTGGGAGGATATGATTTTGAACCTACTTG
>JAGDQP010022176.1:0-16722 GCA_022664845.1 Lepisma saccharinum
TCCAACGTGGATCTATTTCTTCTAAATCCACATGGGTGATCTCCAATCATTTCATCTACGTATTCACTTAGGTGTGTTAACACAATATTACTTAATACCTTGTAACAGGTTGGAAGTAACGAGATTCCGCGGTAATTATTGCAGTCCGATTTATCGCCTTTTTTGTAAATCGGAACTATTATTGAGGTTTTCCATTCCTTTGGGAGCTCCTCCTTTCTCCATATAGCTCTTATCAATTTATGTATTTCCTTGATTAGTGACGTTCCTTGCGTTTTAATTAATTTGGCTGGAATATTGTCAGAGAAAATGGAATATAGAAAATTTTCTCCTTTATTCATTGCTAGTGTCATGGCACACTGGCTCCTCCTCAGCGGCCACGGCTGTATTCTAGATTAAAATATTCGAACATTACACCTAGCAAAATAATTTAGTTCCATTTCCAGTATAGCTCTTCAACACTGAAGGAAATATCAACGTATGGGCGATTTTACTTTGATAAATTTCGAAAGCGCTTGGTTGTAGGTAGTTAAACTATCTCAAATCACATTAAGCAAGTATTCGTGATTTTTAGTATGTACAGATGGGTTCCTCGATTTATATACTTTTCACTAGAACCAGGAAAATTCACTATTCACCAAAGAAAATATAGAAGAAAACAATTACCTAAGTTTTTTTTTGTTGTTTATGCTTTTATTTCTTCACGCATGTTAATAATATGTTCTAACGATCAGAGCAGGACGTTGTCAAGTCTATTTAAAGCAATATTCAATACTTGTTCCCGTGTGTTCTGAACAGAAAACAGTTCCACCACGCACGGAAGGAAATAGATAGTTGTCACTTAAGTAACCATATTTAACAAAATCATCCTGAACCAAATTGCCGTAGCTTAGTTGTTGCAGCATTGGTTTATCATTAGAAAAGTTGCGGGTTCGTCTTTAGGTTAAAGCTACCCCTTTTTCAGTTTGTTTAATATTACCATATTAGTAATTCGAGTAGTATGCTCATGAACCCATAAATATTTAGTCTTCAAATTTAATTTAATTTGATGGTGTGGCTTATAAAGATTAACATATGTGCTCCTTTTTAATTTTTGCCAATCTGTGTGATAAACATTTTGAATGTACATAAATGTTTCAACTGTGGAGTGGAGCTGTATACGTCATAGAATATAAGCTTAGTTTTAATTATTGGATTTATAACCATGATTTTTCTTGAGAATGTTGCTGTATTGTCCGTCACTATTCTAAAATATTCTTTGTTTGTAATGAGAGAGAGCGAGTCTCTTAAATAATTACGCTTACTTCAGAATGTGATTTCTAATATCAAAGTAACAAAGAAGTATCTTTGAAAACATTTCAAAACTACAGACACTCAAAGTTATGGCGGCAGTATCACAGGTGACGTAATGTCTCTACAAATAATGACGAAAGGGATGATGGTTTAGCAAATCACACTCGAAGTAATACTCGATATATTTATTTAAACGACGTTAATGGTTGACGGACTGCCGCATAGACATATTTCGCAACGTAAGAACTTTATTCTCAAGAAATTAAATATTTTAATAGAATAAGCATAGTAACCCCTACATTCCCGAGTCATAAACGCAACTTTAGTAGATGTATTGGTTAATATTATTCATCGAATAGTTCGTCATTTGTGACTTTGCCGCAGTAACTTCATGCGTCTCTAATTCCGAAACTACGCATTTGTTCATATTTCTCCAAAAGAACTTTATTCTTCTTTTGATCTGGGGGGGGGGGGGACCTCCCAAAGTTAGAGCCATTATTTCAGGGGTTTCTATTACACGGAGCAGTGGCTTTTAATACAATTTCCTACTTCAAGTAGAATCTTGATCGCTTATGTGTATATTGATTTCACCTATTACCTTAGTTCTTAGTCATAAGATCTGAAAGCTTTACTTCTACAAAGAATTCTGGTACATGAGAGTTCCGGAGAGTGTGGGACGACACCATCATGTAACATTACCGCATATACTGATTCTGCAGAAATTGCATTTTATCAGTGGATGAATATCGTACATGGTAACTGTAATGAACATGTGTGAGTACTAAAATTGCAATCGTGAACAGAATACAGCGTTAGTTATAAACATTCTAATTCAAGCTAATGAAGTGAAATTCGTTTCATTTAAAAATCATGTAAGCGTGAGCACGCATTGGTGATTAAAAAAGTCAAGAGATAAAAATTCACTTGATTAAGCAATCACTAAACTTATTACGTTCCGTGCTTTAGGAACCTTGAATTGCTCACCATCGAAATGGATTTCAAATAAATGCTTGCATGTTGTGATCTAATTTTGTATAAAAACTTTCTAAACTTTGTAATTACTTCAGATCATTTCGATTCTACTAGATGTTAAGTGTCTAAAATCCACAAACATCCATGCTGGGATTTGAACCCAGAAACTTGGAGACGGTAGCTTAACGCCTGATAACACATGGTGACCGTGGTCGGCAAGCCAGAATCTTTAAATTTGAATTTACTTATATCCTTCTGGAATCTTTATCTCAGGCGTAGGCAGAAGATATTGACCAAGGATGTGGGATGGAGAAAGTATCGATCAGGATCTTATTTAAGGTACCATCCTCAACATTCATTTAGCGAAAGGAAGGCAAATCCTGGAAAACTTGTCAGGATATTCGGCCCTGGAGTTCAAACCTGCATGCCTACCCGTTACCAATACGAAGTGCACGCCGTTACGGCCTGGACCACCGGGCCTGGTTCTTTACATCTTTGATAGGACAAAATGAAGTTCAATTATTTCAAGATAAGTCTGGATAGAAAGATTGTATAATTTTGTATTCGCCGTTTGTTATTTGGTTGTATATCTCTACAAGAGGGATTGGCTCTAATACTAAAACACTAGGATACTACTGACTTAATACAAATTAAAGGTACAGGGTCCAACATAATCCAAAAAGGGGATTGTCAACGAGAAAGGAAAATAAACATACAATCTGTATACTTTAACATTATACTCGGCATCTTGAATTGTCGATAACGTTTGACTCAGTTGAGTAATTCTCGTTAATACGTGTCACTTGAAAATTTTCTAATAGGGTAGTAGATGCCATTATAACATCATTTTCACATTTTTTTCGACTAGCTTGTTTTCTCTCGTGTATCCTTCAAATATTAACTTAATGTAATTGTTTTCAGGGAATTTTACAATATTAAAACAGGACTCTGAATTTCTAACCGAAAATAAATTCTTCAACTTAATAAACCATTTCCATAATTATATGTTTGAACACAAAGTATTTTATTTCAAAATTAGACCGACGTTTCTACATTTTGTCTATTTATTTTCTCATCTTTTTTTACTTCAAATGTAAACAATTGAACAATAAACGATTACTTACTTTTGTTATACAACACACTACTTAAGGCTCAATCCAAGTGGTTTTCCCGCCTTTTTCGTTTTACGTCAATTATTCAAATTTCAGTGGAGGAAAACAGAAATTAACTTTTACAGACCGAAGATCGTTTCGTCCTTCAATAATGAGTAGAAATGAGTTTTAATAAAATATTGATAGTAAACTCAGGACTATGTGAAGACACTTTTGGGACATAATAATGTCCCAAAAGTGTCTGAACACAATCCTGCAGTTACTACTAGCATTTAATGAATACTAATTGTACTCATTATTGAAGGAGGAAACGAACTTTGGTCCATGAAAGTTAATTTCTATTTTCCTCTACTGAAATTTGAATAATTGACTTAAAACGAAAAAGACGGGAAAATCCACTTGGATTGAGCCTTAATAAGTAAATTACATCTTACTGTGCAACTGTGTATAACATTTTTTATTCTGAGGGTCCAGGGCGCAGCCATCGAAATGAGCTATTCAATTGCTAGTGCGGCTAAGTGCACACGTAGAGGTTAAATACATGTTAATACGTCTGAATACGTGCTAATATGTTTAAACGTTTAATACGTCCATCACCTCCGAAATAGAGCCTTTTAAAAAATTTATCACGGTGATTTTAAAATTACCAGTGTGGGTGCTGTCATATAGAAGTATGTGTCTCATTTTTGCAATGAAAAAGTCACCTAGAAAAATGATGACATTTTTTGAATTTTATTTATTGCCTTTATGCATCTAAGGCTCAGCAGGGAAAGGATGAGCGAAGGTGTCGGCCAGGGCGGAAGCTGAAGGTACATAACATTAATTTTGACCTGAATGCACAAATAATTCTTATAATGACATTGAGCACAAAGGAATATAGTCTAGTCACAATCAAACCCAGTATTGACGTTTCATTGTTTTGATTAATGTTTGGTTAATTACATATATGTTTACACCAGAATTTTGTTGTATCTGCTATTAATAATTTAATGTGATTAATAATAATATACTAAAATGATCAATTTATTTCGTCACTAAAACGTACGTTAGAAAAAGAAGTGCAATTAAATAGCTCTTAATTTCTTCAAGGAAATATCCTCACATTTTCTCTGTCCAATTAATGGAAACCAGGATAAACTCTAGTTAAATTAGCCAATTGGAAAAATGACCCTAAAGCTTCTCAACTAAATGTAGAGGACTCTTCATTCATGTCCTGATCAGATTTATAGGATAAATAACATACAAATAGTTTCAAATCCTCCCCTTTTAAGTGGATTATATATAAATATCAACCAAGCCAAAGGTCGTTTTAGGGACACTCCACTTAAGGTAGCAAATGTCGTTTTAAGGAACATTTTGTGTTGTTGTTTTTTTTTGTCCCAGGGTATGATTAGGGATACACGTCTAAGACAATTTAAGGTAATTTTAAGTCGCATCTCTATATCCACGTCCTACTCCTTACCCTCCCTTGCCAACTCTAAATCTTCCTGCATCATGCCTAGAGATAAAATGAGAAGTTAAAGCAAGGACAGCAACAGGAATACATCTAAAGAGAAGCAGCAGAGGAAACGTTTTAAGAATTCCAACACAATTCTCACCAGCATTAACCAACATAACGAAAATCAAAATACTCAAAACAAAACGAACAACAAAAAGTCACTACCAAAAATAATAAAAGTAGACTGCCAGTGGATCGGGGGAAAGATGACGCAACTGCACAGACGTTTGAAGCTGTAGAAGAGGAATGAAATTACTCAAACCAAGTGTGTCGCTAGTTCAAATTTTACGAACGATAATTCTTTCTTCTCTTCGAACTCCTATCCTCAGTCTCCTAACACCCTCAATAGCTCCCAATCTCCTACCAACTTCAACAATAGACCACCAACCAAACCACAAAATCAGTGCATTGCTACCAACCCTATTCTTCCTGCATACTTGAAAACGGTAACTGACCTCTACAGAGATTCGAGCAATATGACATTTTAGAGGAAAGCACCCTTCACACAAATGAAGACAATACTCGGACGAAACACATTATTACTATCCGGAACTTCAAACCAGAATTAAAAAATCCCTTGACATTTTATAAACTTATCGCTGATAGAATACGTAATACTATAGGAAACAGATAACTGTTTAAACTATAAGTTTCATTTCAAAGGCTTTTCAAGGAAAATTAAGTTCGCAAAAACATTTAAGGAATCGGATTTTGAATGTCAAGCTACATGGACAATATGTGATGAAAAGGGACTAAATAACAGTAATCCGATAACAAAAACATCATTTCATATGTAATAGACGCATCTTCACCAACACAAGGGTTGAAGACATGAGAACATACCTAATCAGTCACAAGATTCCAATTACAAATGCTGGCAGTATTAAAAATAACAAAGGCAAGTCACACTTTTCAATAAAGATACAACACTTGTAAGCCAGCTGATTACCAACGGACTTACTATATGATTCACATGATATAACATTGAAGGCTAAATCAATGATGCACGACCTTACCACGTAACATCTACCTTCACTATCGTCCTGGTGAAAAAAATTCAACAATCTACCGTCCTGCTATATAAATGTGGAAACAGTAATTTAACTCGAACTTGTAATATTCCACCTACGAAAGCATATTGTGGAACTTGCAAAAAGCGGGGCACCGTGCTGCGTCATTCAACTACCCTCTCAGACCGTTGCAAGGCGATAAATTTACTAATGGGAATATCGTTCAAAAGCCAACTTAATTAGAAACACATCAACCTTTGACTTAAGTGAAAAAGCTCACAAAACCACAATGCCTGTACAAACTGATTACATGAAGGAAAACAACAATGCAATTTTGAAATGGGTTGCGACTTTATTGTCTTTAACGTCACCTCCATATTCTTTGGATAGCCTTCAAACAGCTTTAAATCAGACTGGTGAAGAATTTTTCCATCGACATCTCAACATAGTAAAAGCCATAGATGGGCACATATATATTGGCAATGAGCCTTTGTTTTACCAGAATTAAAAATACAAGCACTGAAATATCTCACTCTGTAGTGGAGTACATGATTTCCATACGAAAGGCAAACAAATATTACGAAAACTACCCAAACAATTATATGTTCTACATTTGCAAAAATACAACGTTCTTAAGTAATTTAAACACGTTCCATGGATTCGAGGAAGCAAGAAGAAATATGCGATACCAAGTTATTTCCATGAATAGTGACGCAAATTCTCTAAATAAACAACTTTTTAATATTCAATCTAATGAACCAGATCAATTCGTACTGGCCTACAAAATAACTAAACATTTCTAAAAAGACTTTACTTGACATTTCTGTTTAGTTATTAAATTCAATTTAAAGTTGTGTGCAAACTAAATTTCTATTTAGACTAAATTTTAATTCACTTAGTACCTTTATTTACCCAATTACGTGGACTTTGCCTTATCGGGGGGAAGGGTCTCCTCAAAGGGGGCTTAGTACAGGCCGGGATTTTCCTGTGCAGTCTCAGATTCGAATGCACCCAAACAATTAAAACAATTTCCACAAAGGAAGAAAATGGCCTAAGTATACCAGATGTCCCGCCTGCGTGGTCCTGTGGACCCCTGGTAATTTACTAATAGTCATGAGAGTAGTAACGTCGACTCATGCGAGTCTAGCTATAATAAAGAGAGTAAATAACTGTTTTAAAACTGATAAAAAAAAACTTCACAGAAAACTCTTAAATTGTTAGAGTGAACGTAAAAATAATTTTCCTAAAGCCCAGTTTACTTTATTTCAGAGTTAATGTACACACATTTTGATCATATTAAATATATATATATTCTAATTTTAAATGCAAGCTTACAAGATCCTAAAACTTTTTTTTTTTATTTTGAAACTCAACAAATTTATCCATCACAAAAAGTATGAGTTACAGCTGAGAAAGCAAGCAGAGACAAAGTTTCCTGTTACATCAGATACTTTTTCACTTGCTTTCCAAGTGGTGAGCGTAGTATTTTTTTTCTTTCACTTCCAACATCGCTTTTCTTGCCAGAGACACGGCACGTCCACTTGTAACGACGAGCTAGAAAAAGGACGTTAAGGGTTTTCGATATCCAGGTTCGTATACGAAATCTTCCTTCTTTATCCTCAGCTTACATCCCTCAAGAGCACGTATTAAGCGATATTCCATTCTGAAAGAACAAACAAAGACACTAACTATTTTAGCAATTGTGGAAGTTGTTTTTACCATAACAGTTTTAGCAGTGGAGAGTGTTCCAAAGTAGAAGGATATAAAGTAACAGTTTCTTTTTATGAACAAGTTCTATTTTTTACGTTTTAAAGCGTCTGTCGCACTCTTCAAACGACTTATGTTTTGATTAGACCTACTTCGTACATGGTTTTAATTTGCTTTTTCTATTTGAACTACTCTTATCGTATTTGCACACCGTTGTGTAAAATTCTTGAATAACTCTCAATTCAAAATCCCTAACAATAAGTTGTTTGTATGGTGTAAAAAACGATGAAATAGTTACGAAAATACGTTTTAAGAATACCTCTTTTTCTAAATTGCAAAAAAAAATAGAAGAATTATTTTGCAAAGGACCGATGCAGACTATACAAATTAGGTGGTTTGAAGAAAGACGAACTCGATATTTAATTTAAGGAATTATCAATCAGATTTATACTAAGAGTGCAATGGAATTTGATAAAGCTACATTTGAGGTGGCGAAAATTGTATACACACTAAACTGAAAAACAAACAACTTAATTTTCATCTTGCGATAGCGGAAAGAGAAACAACTCTTTTAGAGCGAAGATGGAAGAGAAGATTATACGTTTCCGCTTGAAACAAGATGTAATTTGAGGTACCGCTATTTTCGATGGAAATGTAATCTCTTATATGAATGCACAGCTATTGATGTACAATGTTCATATTTTGAACACGGAAATGACTCAATAAAATTATAAAAATATAAAAAGAAGGAAAATTTAACATTTATTTATAAGTAGAAAGAAATAAAGTAATGTTATTATGAAAAGAACAGAGAAAAAAAATCTTGGTCTCGAAGGGAATCAACCCTCCTTCCTCAGGGCTAACGGCATATCACTTATCCTAGCGAGTCAGCTACGAGAAAACACATTCCAAAGAATCTCTATCGTCTGGTCAGGAACTTAAGAACAACACTCAAAGATTTCTTGTAGGCTCCTGAGTTCTAACGTTTTCTGATATATTGTTGTTATTCAGAAACGTTATTAAGTCGCCTGTTGTTATTTTATCTTCGTCTTTCATTTTGTAATAAATGTCAAATAAAAAACTTAACTTCTAATAATGATACATTGTGAACCGATCTAAAAAGACCATAAATAAACCTTTCAAGTTTGAAGTATAAATTACAAACGCAAACTATCGAAATCTCATCTGAAAAGTAACAGTTTACATCCACACCGAGAGTATTTCTTTAAAAACACTCTATTCGATAGGAAATTTAATAATTTTCGATTAAATCACTTTCTTATTAGAAAACTAGTGAAAATGTCAGCTCTTCTTATTTGATGTGTATTACAAACAACTCTAAAAGCATTACTAAAAACATTTATTATGTTCTTTACCTCTAAAAATTAATTTAATGTGAAATTGCTTTATGCTTCCACCAGCGTTACAGAGAGGTATTTCAGCTATTTGGATGCAAGCTTCACACTTTTTTGCCGCCTTCAGTTATGAAATACCCAAATAGTAAGACAATTGATTTTTTTTTTATTTTTTTTTTACAAAACTAACCGTTGCCACCTTCTTAAAATTTGAAATTCATGAGTTTATATTAACACAAGAAAATAATAATGCAATATGTTACGTAAGTAAGCAATGTGACTAATGGACTAAATAACTTCCGTAAATGTTAAAACAGTGATATTAAGAAATAATTAAAAGCCAGGTATAACAATTAGACATTGATACTTCTCTCCGTTAACCACAGTTCATTTGTAACGTGTCCCTGTTAACCCAAACAAGTTTGTCGTGGAAGTCGAGTGTGAACGCGTCTTGATGCTAAGAATCAATTGAACACGTGTGGGAAACAGCACTTATAGGTGTCACACACACACAAAGTCGTCCATGGATTTGGAACAAAGACCAGTAACATGAAGAAAGTTTAAGGTAGTTGATGCACAATATGGTGAGAATGCCAATATCACTATGAATGAAAGCAACTCAATACGATAGTTGTATTAAATGGTATTGATATCGTGAATTGTATATTAAATTCTAAGACAATAAATATTCAAAATTATCTGAGGCTTGTCAATATTACAACTAATCTTGCCAACAAAAATATGTGCACTGAGCACAAGATTATGTTAAGAATGATTCCCTAATATCTTCGAGTGATAATCCTGCAATGACAGCTATTAACAAAAACGTACAATGAATACTCCCAAAACGCCAAACGTTACAATGATTTTCTCATAACAATTGGACGTGCTATCAATATTATCAAATACAAAAAGAAGAATATTATCATTAGATATACCACAAACTATGATGACTATTAAAAATAATCCGTTGAAGCCACAATATAAATAAAGCCAGTAGAAGGAACTAACAATTTCTGACTCTCAAGATATCACCCTTAAAATATTGTAAATCATATGAGTATTTACGTTGTAAATAAATTTCTTATTTTATCATGCACTCTGTTGTCAAAATAGTGAACACTTCCACTTTTTAGGTACACTGAATACTCTGTATGAGTGATTACAAGATATAATTTATTCGTATACATGGACGTGCGCAAACTCAAAGATAATACTATTTGCTGCAATAGGAAAGTGTACTGTCCTCAATGTCTTACTCACATGACTCACTCACTCACTCAGCATAAACTCACATGAAAATAGTGGGTTTAAAAGAGAAAGCTATAATTATACATTCGATGTTGATAAAACTTAGCAAAATATTAGCACTTTTGAAGACAGCCGTGGAATTATTTCTGACTTCATATGTTTCTACAAGATCAAAATACATCAGGACGTACATAAACGATTTACAATTCAAAGGTGTCTTTCAATAACAAATTCAACACTACGGATATTCATGAAACAATATGCTGAATAGTATGTAGATGCTCCAAGAAACGCGTACGCTCTCAAATAATTCTGGAGTCGTTGCATAAGTTATCAATTAAAATACCAGTTAAGATTTTGCTGCATTGCTCTCACTAATTGTTATAATAATATGTCAAAATATTCTTGGGATGAATATAAAATATACCCTATAAAATTACAGACCTTACAACCAAGTCAAAATATTTTTAGAAAAGTACTAACGTTCTGCTGTATTGATTTTACATAAGCGATATGCAAATATACTACAAAAAGGAACACACAGTACAAATAACGGACGTACCTTACATTCAAGTGCACTTTTCTCGATACAAACCGTATATAAATTTACAGCGAATATGCATTTGAATACTCTAGTGCAAAAATGACATATTGTACTAACATCCTCAGTTCGAATTAATCACATCACGTAATATTATAATCTCACTAGCAAGTTGGGACTCATTAGAACTGGAAGGAATATTAAAAATACACAGAACACCCATTACGTTATATAAGATAATATTATAAAAAGTCTGATCTCAATATTTATTTTCGTTTTTTTTTTCTCTGATATAATGATTTATTCGTTATTCTATTTTACTTATTTCAAAGTAGTGAGGTTCAAGAAATACAGTACACGAAATAAAAACACTGCATAAATAATCTAGCCTAATAACTGAAACGTAACACAATCTTGCGCCTGCATTTATCACTTAAATAGGTTTAAGCTCGTAAACTAATCTCTACCATCGACAGCAACGAACGATAATGGGGCTCAGAGCGGGATTCGGAGTAACCTATACAATGCACCGCGTATATCGTAAAACTCCTGACAAATCTTCCATAATTTCATATAGATGTATGCTGAATAAATTACGTGAAATTATTTCACCCTGACTGTACCTAGCCGCTAACTTCAATATGTATAAAAACGGCAATAACATTAAAAATAATCGTGACCTTGCAACCGACTATATCTACAAATCTTACCTGTCGTGTTTACAGTAATGCATTCGCGTGTATCTTATGTGTGTATGAACTATTTTAAAGCTACTCACACAAATGCCTTTAATTATGACGCTAGTTGCAACTGAAATTTACGCTTTAAAACAACACTAATAAGAGAAAAACAAATCTATTATAATTTTACAGCGTACTTAGGTTTGTTTCCTAAATCAATTCCGTTTCTGAAAGGGGCGCATCATTTGTGAATGTATTTATTTATTCTCATTAGAATGCATTCGTTTCATTTGCTACTCACTTAAAAGAAAACATTTCGCAGATTTCATGGAAAGAACGTGCACAAAGATAACTAATGGTTTTACATTCCTAAAAGCAAGAATAATGAGAATAATGAGGATAAAACGTAATTCAGATTGACATATTTATTCTTTTTGCCTGTGTCATCGCAGAACGAAGTATTGTTGACAACGATGTTATCGGTAGCACAAGTGGGGAGGAGGACTGCAACAACTCACAACCACTCAACTGGACGAAACTTCCTTTAGCATGCCCACATACAACAAACTTCAATTTGTATCACCGTTTTTGATACACAAATTAACTTCCTGCTTATGAAATATTGAGACAAGACAGCTTGTATCAAAGATCACACTTCCTCAACACAGGTGTAATATCAAGAAGATATAAATTGTCCACTGCAAAGTAAATTGTATGTAAAAATAAACTTCACTCTTTATCGCTTCCTTGTTATGGGCAGGAGCTGTAGCACTGCACTGAATACTAATAGCTACTTACTCACAGACTGCGTCTTCTGTCGTGTCCTTTGAACAAACTGATGCACGGAATATCCTGTTCCAATCGTGAACTTCCTTTTCACGATTATACACAAAAATATACCGAATTGCTTGAAATATTCTGGGACCACAAACGGGGTCGACCATGCATCGGTACACTTCAGCTGCATCTAGTGTTGCCAGTTCCAAAAGTGCGAAAGCACTGCTACAGCGTTCAGGGGCGTACCGTCCGTGAAGTTATTTTGAGGTAACTTCTGTTTGTGTACATGTTAATACATACTTGTTCCTCAAAACTGAGTTACACAAGAGTATATACATAAAAATACAAAGCAAATAAAAAGTTTTTAAACATAGTGAGTATGACAACAGTCATACATTGCTCTGCTAGTTGGAACAACATCAACTTACTCACCTCGGAGCATCATCATCCAGGTACTGGTCTTTGTAAACCTGAGTAGTGCTACTCCATATTATTTAATTGCCTACTAAAAGTATTTTCCTGACCTTGTCTGAATATCTTTCTAAATGACACAAATTAAAATCATAGTATTCCCATCTTTCTCATCCAGCTTTATAAATAGTAGTAAATAAATAAAATGCACTTACTTAATCGTAGAAGGTGACAGAATATTCTCATGACTGCTCAGTACCACTTGAAACTGCCTGAACTTACATTATACGTTGGAACTAAAAATTACTTTAATACAATGGTTCTCGAACTTTGTTATTTCGCTGTAGACTTCATAATGTGTCCAATGGTATTCCGTTTCTATTGCAACCACAAATGGGTGCAAGTCATTAATTGGAGATGGTCGCGAAGTGAGACTATGAATCTTATATTCCGTGTCAGTCAAAAGCTGAGAAAAAAGGCAGTATGTGTATGGGCGCTGTTCCCCCCTTCCCCTGAAAATCACAACATGGGCTCTCTTATTCCTCCCTTGCATAATTCCCAAGAAGACGTAAAACACTCCTTGAAAAGTTAGGTTACGTAACGTAGAACACCTTGAAATATTAGTACGGAGTAGTACTAGTACATGAACATTTGTCTTCCTATCTCCTCCAGAGAGATAAAAAGTACCAACAGGAGCTGTAGCTCCCTTCTTTTAGTGGGTATTCTCTGAATGAATTGCGTTAGTTCTTCCAGAATTTGAATTTTAGAAACGAAAAAATTATGCTTTTTAACTACATTATATGGGCAATGACATTTGTTTTTTATCATGGATATTGAAGAATATGAAAATACAATAACTAGTCAGTGATTCCGGCAGAATCCCAACATCTCCCAATTTTAAAATATTTACTATCAAAAATTGATAAAAACGGTGCAAAACTCCACTTACACCCTCCCAATTTTGTCTTTACATTCCCCAAACTGAAAATCCTGGCGGAATCCCTGGAACTAGCAATACGATCATTTTACTAAGTTTGTGTATGTACGCAAACACATAGGAGGCCTTACAAATTTATCATTTATGGAACTGTAATTTCTACTGCGTTTACACTATATTGTTAAAGTTTCCAAGGGTTTTAGTTTGTTATGAAGAAATGAGTTGTTGTTCTATTTCAAGACCGAATAACGTTCAAAGTCTGCTCCTAGCGATTAATCTTCTTCAGCGTCACACGTTGTTTCTTTACGTTCTTGGTTTTAAAACCCATAATTGAATTTCACTGCAGATAAATCAATTTCAACGTAACTTGATGCCTAAATCAATGGCAAAACGGGATTAAGCATCGATGTCTTAACTCATTGGCTTCAAGATACATAATGGATGCATCACAAGTGAACATAATCTTATACAATATATTCGTCAATAGATGCTGTAAAAAATAATCTGACTTATCCTCTTTAACTAAACTGTTCACGTGTTATTAAAGCGTTTTGATTGTCAAGAAAATGAAAGTACTGTAATATTAAGCATTGTATAATGATTTGATTTCAACTATAATTCTAGTAACTCTGAAAGTAACACCTCAAAATACACTTTAATGTTCCTTAAGAGAAAGTGTTTAGAAATATTTCTGTTAGGTAGTATAAGAAACCAGCAGAAATCAAACACTGCCCCCATTATATTACTCACGTAAAAAGCTGCAAGAAGCAGTGCAACTTGCCACAGATGAAAAGTCCACATAATCATAATAAACGAAACAACCATCCCTATATTTTAATGCACCTGACTACAAAGGTTTTCGTAAAGGCAGAAAAAATACTTCCGGAGGTACAGCCATTCTTCTTGAGGACTCTATTAACGCGCAAGAAATAAATTTACGAAATGGATTAAAGGACATCAACTTTTCTTTGCTACTCATCTCTATTTTAAACTAAAACTGAAGCTATACATTCAGCCACTTTGTACTATCATCCAAATAGAGATATTAAACTCAGTTTCCCTCTCTTAAGACATCCTAGAAAAATTCAGAAATTTTTTGTTATTAACATAGACAGTCAACATGAAATGCTCGGAGATAGGAAAACTTATGATAATGGTAAAGCACTATTCAATTACCACCTTAATTCTCCCCTAATCAATCGATATGTTTGAACCACACGCATAGTCAATTCAATAGAATCGGCACTAGAATCCAGCCCTGATCAATAAGCTTTCTACCTTTTCAGTAAATAAAATTCTACCATCTGACCACTGTAAAATCTATCTCTTATTCAAAATGTAAATAGACAAAAAAAGATCCTACATCTACATAAAAAAAACTTTAAAAAACCTGACTAGAATAAATACGAAACAGTTAATGAGATCCTTATCAATCAACATCAGTTCTCGCTTGATTAAGATCTGAAAATTGAGGAAACCAACCAAACTATAGTTCAACTAAAAAAGACAGCTGCTGAGGCCTCTATTCCCTCAAGTAAGTTCACATCACATCTTGAACAACGACCCGGCTATATAATAATTTTAATATGACTCAAAACGGTCCTTACAAGACGTTATCACCGTCAAGGTGGCGATCTTTGAAATTACAAATCAAGAAGTTACATAAAGAAATTAAAACTGAAATAGGCAAATTAAGATAATTAAAACTGAAATAGGCAAATTAAGATAATTAAAACGTGTAGAATATATCTCCAATCTTTCTGAAGCATACAACACCAACCCTAAATCTTTTTGGAAGATAATCAGTAGACTAAGAAATAGAAAATCTCAAAGCAAAACATTCCCTCATACAAAAGAGAATATAGAGATTACCTCGAAGGATATCCTACTCGATATATTTTACCAAAGTATACTGACAAGTAGAACGAACGCGCTTTCATCACCATTAATGATACTCAATCCGAAGTAATTCAAACTACAAGAATAATTAAACAACTTATAGGACATAAAGAAAACTTCATACCGCAGGATAGAAATTATGTACATAAGGGTGACATAGGCATTCTACTTCAGGAAATAACAGCCGAAGAGATACATCTTGTACTCAAAAAGAAGAACAACATTTCTCCGTAACCAGATTGCATATCTTACCTCTTGCTATTAAAATCTCTAAAATCCTTACTCTCTATTTTAGCCGCACACTACAATGCAACACTTAAATCAGGTTATGTTCCCGTTCAATGGAAGATGGATTGATTATTAAACCAAATAAAAGCTGTTTAAACTCAGATTATCGTTCAATTAAACTGGCGAACACTATTCCTAAAATCTGTGAAACTATTTTGGCTCACCGACTATCCAAATATCTAGAAGAAACCGACCAACTTTCTCCTTATCAAGCAGAATTTCGTAGCAAGATCTCCACAATTGACCAATTACTCAGAATTACCACTGACATCCAATACTCACTTAACAGAAGACTTAAAGCAGGAGCCATATTTGTGGATCTGAATAGTGCTTTTGATACCGTCTGGCACAATGGATTGCTGTTTAAACTGTATAGACTTCAACTTCCCACTACATATATACGATGGATTGTAAACTTTTAAATGACAGAAACACCAAATAAAAATAAATTATGACCTTCGCAAAGTCATTAACATTAAAAGAGGGGTACCTCAATGTGCTTCCATGAGCCCTATTCAATATCTAATATACGGTACGTTAATGACACACCAACTCTATTGAAGACAGAACAAAACTTGGGTTTTTGCAGACTACACTGCTTACTGGACCACTGCTAAATTCTTTAAAACTGTAATTCCCAATCTAGAACACATCACCAAGCAGCTTGTACAATGGTGTGACACTTGGCTTCTTACTTTGAACGCGAATAAAACACAACTAATACTGTTTTATCCATCAGGACACAACACAGGGACAAGCACAAATATCTTACCATAAACAATACTAGAATTAAAGCAGCTAAGATCAATAAATACCTGGGATTCCTACTGGACGAGAGAATGGCGTTTGAAAAGCACATACGTCATAAGCTTATGCTTTATTAAGAGTAATATTTTATATTAACAATATCTCAATCAAAATAAAGATGTATTTATACAAACCAATAATTACATCAATCATTACAAATGGTCATCAACTCATCAACCTCTTTAAC
>JAGDQP010022176.1:16822-30783 GCA_022664845.1 Lepisma saccharinum
TATACATAAGTTTATGCCGATTTTTGTGGTAAAGAAAACACGTAATTTTCAAGGGAAATTAATTTTGTTTTATTCAAAATATTGACCATCGGCTTCTACATATTTCGCCCATCTTTCAGGTAATTGATGCATACCATGCCAGAAAAACTGCTTGTCTTTGCGGAAAACCATTCGTCGAGCCATTTTCCAACGTCTTCGAAATTGCTGAAGTGCTGCTCTGCGAGCGCGTGCCCCATTGATGCGAAGAGGTGATAGTCAGATGGCGCCAGATCTGGGGAGTACGACGGGTGTATGTCCCATCCAAGCAATTTCAAGGAGTCTCTCACTGGTTTTGCTGCGTGAGACGGCGCATTGTCATGTAACACAATCACTTTGCCAAGTCTTCAGGCCCATTCCGGTCGTCTTTCGATCAATGCGTGATTTAAATTACTCATTTGTTGGCGATAGCGTTGTGTATTAACGGTTTCACCGGGCTTCAAGAGTTCATAATACACAATACGGCTCTGGTCGCAGCAGACACAAAGCATGGTCTTCTTAAAGAAGCGATTTGGCCTTGGTGTTGAAGGACCGGCTTCGCCAGCTGAAAGCCACGATTTTTCCGCTTCGGGGTTTCAAAATAAATCCATTTCTCGTCACCCGTCACAATTCGATACAAAAAGGATTTTCTTTCGTGGCGTTGAAGCAGCATTTCACAAGTGACTGCGATTTTCCATTTGACGTTCATTCAAATCGTGTGGGACCCATTTACCAGTTTATTGATCTTCCCCAATGCTCGCAAACGTCTGCTGATTGTCTCTTGTGACACATTTAATGCTTTTGCCAATTGCTGTTGAGTTTGAGTTGGATCATCCTCCAATAACACCTGCAATTGCTCGTTTTCGCACTTTTGTGGTTTACCAGAGCGCGCACTGTCTTTCACATTGAAATCACCACTTTTAAATTGTCGAAACCATGTCTCACATGTTCTAATCGATGGAGTGTGTTCACCATATGTTTCTACCAGCACACGATGACTTTCAACAGCCTTTTTCTTTTGATTAAATAAGAAAAGCAATGCGTGCCGCAAATGTTCTTTTTCAGGCACAAACTTCGACATGATCACTGAACGATAAAACAAAGACGCTAGTGTTTGGCGGACTCAACTTGTGTGCGTTTGTAGTTTAATGTCAGACGAACAAATATATGTGTCAAATGAATACGCTGCGTACTTTTCGCTGGCGCCATCTCTTAGGTAAACCGGAAACTACTTATGCATACACCTGGTATATGATGGATTGTAAACTTTTAAATACCAGAAATACCCAAATAAAAATCAATTATGACCTTCGCAAAGACATTCACATTAAAACAGGGGTGCCTCAAGGTACCTCCATGAGCCATATTGATTATCCGGTACGTTAATGACACACCAACCCCTATTGAAGACAGAACGAAACTTGGGTTTTTGCAGACTATACTGCTTATGGGACCACTGCTAAATTCTTCGAAACTGTAATTCGCAATCTAGAACAGATCACCAAGCAGTTTGTACAATGGTGTGACTCTTGGCTTCTTACTTTGAACGCAAATAAAACACAACTAATACTGTTTTATCCATCAGGACACAACACATGGACAAGCACAAATATCTTATCATAAACAATACTAGAATTAAAGCAGCTAAGATCAATAAATACCTGGGATTCCTACTGGACGAGAGAATGACGTTTGAAAAGCACATACGTCATAAGCTCATGCCTTATTAAGAATAATATTTTACATTGATAATCTCTCACCCAAAATAAAGGTGTAATAATACAAAACAATAATTAAAAAAATCATTACATATGGTCATCAACTCATCAGCCTCTTTAACAGACATATTGCCCTTACAAAAAGTCGAAGGATTTTCTATAAGGTTTGCCTTCAAGCTTTGGCAGGACAGAGTTGATGAACTACACAAGACATTTGGATTGACACCCCGCAACGAGATAATGAAAAAAAAAACTTCCCCAAAGCACAGAACAACAAATGACTCATCCAAAATATTGACTTATACAAATTTGAAGTTCCACAATAGCACCAATTACGTACCAAGAAAAATCTTCAAACTCTAGATAATTAACAAACAAGGCGAATGCAGATTATTACAAATATAATTAAGGACGGAAGAAGCTTGAGTACTTCTCTGGGTATGAGTCGCGAGTAGTTGAAATACATATCAATGGATCTTCTTTGATCGACACTTCACTAAACCACACCTCCAATAACCCTAACATACCTACCTTTCCATGACATACTTTTCAATGATTAAATCATGCATGATCTCACAGGCCGAAAGTAGCTAGGGTTATATAGAAGTCCTTCTCGGGTAAATATAGTTGATTGTTGTTATATAAGGAACCCTCGCTTAATTAAGTCACGCTAACTTCTTACGTGCCGTTTCAACCAAACGGCAAACGGCTTTGTAGGTTAAAGTTATCAATAAAGACTGGCGCGTAGGTTACAGAAGAGAAGAGTACTTGTTCCCCATTCCCGGTATCTCTGTATTTTCATGCCGCCAAAGATGCTTACTAATACAGGCAAACTTTCGAAAATCTATATAAAAGCAATTGCGATTGTTTTTATTTATTTAGCGGAGAACGCTATTAAAGAAAGTGTGAGCAAATATTCCACACGAAGGGATAAAACAGTGCCCGGCAGACCATAATGTCAGCACATTATTCAACATTTACTTACAATACAGTTTATGAATTTATTGAATGAATTTTTATTTAAGGCCTTTAGGCATCTAAGGCTCTGACCGATAATATAGTTTCTGAACAACC
This sequence comes from Lepisma saccharinum, assembly GCA_022664845.1. Classification (NCBI taxonomy): domain Eukaryota; kingdom Metazoa; phylum Arthropoda; class Insecta; order Zygentoma; family Lepismatidae; genus Lepisma; species Lepisma saccharinum. Next base: position 19,630 of record JAGDQP010022176.1, read on the forward strand.
TTACTGTACTTTTACTGACCACAACTTTGACACTACATCTCTAGTCATAAGATATTCGAAAATTTATTGATTTGTTAATTAATTTTGGTGAGATATAAACATATAAACAAGGGTAACTAAAAATGTGAAGACATACAAAAATTACCTCAGATAATAATACTTCTCCACGAAGTCTCATTCGCATCCATTCACTGGCCTTAACGGTGCGCCAATTTCGTCGGCATTCAGTTCTTCAACATTCAAGATATGTAGCTAGTGAGATCGACGATCTTCCGAAGTGATAAGTTCCTTCAAGCTAAATGACTGGACGCGGACGGCATTCATTGGAGAGTGTGTGTTGGGTACGGAAATGAATTCATGATAGTCTGTTCTGTAAAGGCATGGTGTCCACGGTTTCGAGAGCAACGAACTCAAAATCATTTAGACGTGGACACAAAATACTACTATTTTGTTACAATAAGTGCATGAATACGATTGAAACATCGTGCAGAAGAGGCGTAAGTATTAAAATAACTTTTGTATATCTTGACACTCTTATATTACTCTTGTTTATCTACTTATATCTCACTGGAGTTTAATGTCTGAATAGTCCTCGTATAATAAGGACTACTTCTCAAATTTTCATTGTTGCTCGTCATTTATCCATTTTTTTTTAATTTAAAAAGGACACACTAAGGAGGTACTGAGGCCTCTTGTGTGTATCTGTAGATGTATTAAACAATACATTCAGATGTCACTAAAAGGAATCTAAGTAGAAGATTGCCTTACAAGATTCAAACCTATTGAGGGAAATTTGTTTTAAAAAGGTTCCTATGATACTGAGCCTTAAAGATCCTGGCGCTTCCAAAGAAATACTAAAAAAATCTTATACGAAGGTAGCAATATATGAAGAACATGAATACATACGTCTAACGTACATTATTATTGTATGGAATTTATGATTTACTATGCAAGTCTTCGGAATAACGAATTCTTAAAATTTGCAACTTTAGAGCTTTAGGCCCCATCGCAACAAAACTGACTCCATTAATTATTTTGCATTGGTTAATTTATACAAAGATGATATTAACTGTTGTGCTAAATTTTACTTATTTTACCCCGCGTTTACAGTTATTGCTTTAACAGAGTATCAAAAACTCGAAGAAGACTGGCGCGAAAATAAAACCTTATCATTTGTATAAACAAAATCGATACGCAATGCATATTAATCTGGTAAGCTATTTATGAGATAAGCCTATAATATAAAAATAGAAGAATTTAGTTGACATATTGGCTACAATAAGTGGAAAACATTATTCTTTAATGGAAACCAAAATGAGAAACCAGATTGGATATCCACCCCTGTGCCTCACACACTCATATACGCAACAACATGAATTCTGTGACCTGTAAAAATTTCAATTAAAAAGAAAAAAAACGGAATAACGTTGCTCTGATTAATGACAATCTGGGGAAGCTTTAACGAAACATGCATCGTTATCAACTGTAATCCTCCAATCTTTATTTTTTTTCCTATGACTATTCATGTACCAACATCCCAGTTAATGAACTGATTTGGATTTACGTACGAAACAAGTAGAAAGAGAGAGATAGGTGTATAGAGATAAATAGAAAGTGAGTATGATGAATAGAAAGAAAAGTAAATTAAGAGGACAGGAATAGAACGATACACAAAGAACATGGGAGAGGAGAGAGAGAGAGACAAAGAGTGAGATAGCGAGATTGGAAGATGAAAACAAAATTAGTACGAGAGATAAGGAGAGCCAGAGATAAAGAGAGAACATGTTAAAGAATGATTTGAAATAGCATTGACAAAGAAATAGATATAAAGAGAGGTAGAAAGAGAGAGAAACAGAGAAATAGAGGCAGTAAGAGAAAAGAAGAAGTGAGAGAATAAGAGGAAGAATTTAAAAAAGATGTGCAGTATATGTGTAAAGGAATACAATTTTAAAATATATCTCTTTTAAGAGAAAATAATCCTCAAATTACACTGACGCGCCTTGTATTTCCTTGCATTGTACTACTGTTTATCTATAAAGGTAGGAAAGTTGAGAGCGGAAAATGCCTCTTTATCCGTTAATGGTTAATGTCAAAAGGCAATCCTGGTCTCATGGTTATGTCATCACACAACTTGAGTCACCATTTCCGTTTAAGTGCGGTACCTAAGACACTTTATGATTAATGAGCCCAAGAGAATTAGCATGAGATAAAATGGCACAGAAGAGCGTGACTAGGAAAAGTAAATGTTATTACCTGAGTAAGTAAGGACAAAGAGAAGAAACAAAATTATTTCTCCCAATATTTGTATTAAAGATGATGCACCAACTTTTTATGACATAGTACCGTTTTTAGAGTTAATGGTAATGATTGATGCGTTCTCCCAAATGAAGGTGACCTAAACTTATTGATCAAAGCTAAACTTTAAAGATTACATATTGACAACATTGTTAGGGTATTTTAGGATGAAAATGTAAGTAATATAATTGTTATTTATTACCCGATAAATTGTTTTATAAGCGGAAGACAAATGAACTTCAATATTTTATTCATACTTTTGTTGGTAAGGAACAAACAATTTATATGCGATACATGTAAATTATATGTGAAAGGTATTACATGTGAAATAAAATGTAGAGAAACACGAAACGAATAAAATGAAAACAAGCAAATTGTGCTATATTGACGTGTACAAAGAATTATATTCAAGTTAAACATAACGAGATCTAGGAAGGGTACATACGGAGAATACTAAGCGATTGAACAAGACCTGACATCTTTAGAGTCAAAGTAATAGTTTTCCCTACCCTTTCAGTCTACGGGGAATCCAACGGTATATGGCTCATCTTTGTCTAAAGTGTAGTTACTGAAATCTAGTGGGGGACAACTCCACTAGTTTATATTATCTGATAAACTTATTAGACGGTTTATTTTAAAATGTTTGTATTACAGTAGAGATATTACAAAAAGAAAATCCATACATTTATATAATTATAGCACCTGCCGCAAAAGAACATCATTATAAAGATGAAATTATCACGAAAATTATTCTTTCCCTATACGTTTTCTTAGAGAATGGATTAACAATATGGATGTCAATATCTAAAATAATTTGGAAATAGAGATAACAGAATTTGTGAAAGATTCAATATATGAAGAAAAGCGATTTAAAAGAATAAAAGCGTTGGTAAAAGTCAATTTAAGGCTGTCATCAAAAGGACACAGGATCTATTTCAGTTCCCACCATTTTGGACTTATTCGTTCCTTGGCTACAAGAACTAATTACTAATACACTCTTTCTTAAAAGAACGCGTTTGTTTAAATCTTTACATATTTAAAGTTCAAACAAAATACAAAATAATGAGTCATTTGAGGTGCTTTAGGGAAGCAATGTTCAAGAAGTATCAATTTGCATAATGCGGGCATTCAGAAATGTATACTTAAATTAGGTAGTGTCGATATAGTGTTAAGTAAAGACAAACTACGGATATCGTGTTATGTTCTCCCATTACAATCTTTCGTTTGCGTATGAGGTAAAAAATATCTGCATACTCTCCTGTCAATTTCAATATTTATATAATTTTGTGTCGGACTATCCCTATGAAAGTAAGTCAACTTGCCCCACCCCTTTCTCTCTCTCTCTCTCTCGCTCTCTTTGTCTCTCTATCTCTCTCTCCTATGTGAGCAACACTGGGGAAAGTAGAAATCAATTCTCCTCCCTTTTACTACTGTCATGTAATGAATTACTGCAGAACTTGCACTTTAACTTTCTGGGTTGCCAGGTGTAGTCAAATTGGCAGAGTCTCCCAAACATTTTCAACTTTGTTCTTCTCGTTCGAAACGTCAGCATAGTGACGTTTGATCAAGATAAATTACATCTCTCAGTGCCACTAGCCACAAACAGTGTTGCCAGAATCCATTTGAATATAAAGTAAAAACTATATTTTCACAAGTCATAACTATCCCCTTACAAAAACTTATTAATTTGGATTTCCTTTTCTTCTGTTACACGAGCCACCATGTAGATGCCGACAAATGTTGCAACTAGTTATATATAAATGGGTTTTTATACAGAAACAGATATAGTTCGTAATTTTTTCCGACACTGGAAGCAATTGTTTACAACCACACGTGAATGATGATTGATATTTCGTTTTGTTAATGTCTTACAAACATTCTAATATATCAGGTTATATTTTGGCGTAAGGACAAATGTATCTATGTGTTTTAGTTTAATATTTACGTACTATGAAAGAGTATGCGTACTTCTGTCACATTGATATGGTAGAACCTTGCAAGCAATTACGCTAGAATTAAGAGAATACACATCCTGCTGGTTTTATAATTTGTGTTGTTATTAACGTTTCAAAGATCAAGCAAATCATCCAACTCGCTGTGGATCATTCACATACATACATTGAGAGAGAAACAGAGAGAGAGGGAGATTCGTGGAATTTTATTTCATTTACAAATTACATTTGCATGGCTTCATTTTCATTCATATAATTCAAACTTTTCCCCAGCAACATCTAATAACGCCCTTAATTACCAAACAAAAATAATTTGTTTCTAACGAAATCGATGGATCAGCTTTTTTAAAAAAAATACTCTAAATTTTTTTTTTTTATTTAAATTTCACAATTACCCTGAAAAATTATTAGAGCGATTTTTTTTTTTTTTGGTTTAATTATACACTTAATAATTCTGACTTGTATACATTTGCAATATCTCAACTTGAACAAAATCATTCACTCGTAGATATTTAATGGTGTAGTTTTGCTTGGCGGTATTTTACCAATTCATGGAAAATGCACTTTGTCCGCTAGAGCATAATTCAAAATGAACTATTAATTTTATTGAATGAATAAAAACATAACTATTACTTTGTTTGTACATATATGTCTTCATGATTGTAATTGCTGTGTTATGGAAGAGAGTTATGTCCAATCACTGTTTTCTGTTTCAACCTCAACTATTTTCACATATGGTATATAAGCTTATTATTGATAATATTCTAGTTAGAAAAACAAATAAAATGTCGTATACACTTTTGATGTTTCCCAAACAGAATAAATTGGAATACATAAATTCCATATTGCAAATTAAAATAGCGTTGTCATTCTCCATAAAGTTTTATTTTTCAAGAAGTCGTAAGTCAGATTATTGGATATTATGCATTACCTAGGGAAAATAAGCATTATTTGTGCAGCACAGAATTCAGTGTTGCAAACTTGTGAAAAGTATGCTAGACGAAGCATTGCAAGCATTGATTTTTTTTTCAACATTTCATCTAGTATAAATTATTCGATGTGAAACACTGCTTTCTGTATTTCACATGTACTGTTTATTACCCCATATGAAATACGAAGTGAATAATAAATAAATATAGTGCGATTCGAAAAAATATATATATATACCAAGTTGGCAATCCTGCTATCACAATGACATTACATTTTCCCTCTGTAGGTTATATGCATTAGTTCTGATTTAGATGTAATGTCCTTACAAAGTGTGATCCCATAACTTGGAGCTAGCTTGTATGTTTCAAGACAATGCAACCCTCTTTACCAAAACATTTCAAATCGATTTACGTTAAATAAAATCACTTACGCTAGAGAAGATATCCAGATATTCTGATTAGAATTTACTACTTAACTTTGCATGAAAGGATAACATTATTTAAACATCTGCAGCCATATACAGAAACATTTTGTGTGACTAGCACTGTCCTAACGAGTGACTAATAATGTTAATGGATTGTTTATCTCTCGCTAGTACAAGGCTAGTCACTCTAATAACGTTTTTGAATACGGTTGTTGATTTTCAAATAATCTTAGCACTAATTTATTCGTTCAAATAATCCTTTCATCCTTTGCAACTGTAGAATATGCTCTGATCAATGATTGCGGTTTTGTGATAAAGAAACCAATGTTTAATAGCTTGTTCATCATCAGCGAGACGGTATTGTTGACTTGATTTTTTTCTTTATGTCGTTGTAAGAAGACCAAATTTCAATTTCCAGCCCTGGAGTTTTATGTTACTCGTAAAACCCACTTCATCGTGTCTCTCAGAAGCGAAGTACAAACAGCCTGACATACAACCAAGTAAGCAATATGGTACAAGGCGACATCTTCGAACAAGAGTTTAAAAAAAATGATAGATAGAGCGTTGTAGGAAGAGGTACTTAGGGTATAAAAATAGATAGAGATTACATTACAGCCACAAAGATGTAGAAATAACGAAGCTTACGAGGGTCTATAGAAGACCTATTGTGAGTTTCCTTCTAGCAGAACAGTATAAAAGGGCAGGATAATAGACCAACACAAGACTGCAGGAATAAATGTGTTAGAATTGACACTCATTGACGAAGAGGGAACGTACTGAGATCACTGTATTCTTAATTGCAAGGTTCACCAGCAAAGATATGTTAAGTGATTTATCAAGATAAGTAATATGAATATTTTGTGTAATATATTTCGTGATATCTACAGGGTGTTTCAAAAGTTATAATCTAACTTAGGAAATAAGGCCAGATCAAAAATGTAGTTCGGATTTGGGTTTAAATCACTTTATTTATGAGGCCTTTTTAATATTGTAAGGTCATATGCATCCTTTATGATATGTTTGCGCTATTTGTTCTCAGCTTTAATGGCAGGCTAGCTCCTACACAGAAACAGATAATGTGAGAGAGGTTTGGTTCTGAATTGAAAGATTAGGTCTCACTATATTGAAGACGGTAAAGTAAATAAAGTTATAGAAACCAAAATCTGACATCAGTTTCTCTTTTATCTGATTTTGTTTCTACGCTAGCGTGCCATACGAACAGAGTGCATAAAATGCAACAGTACTGTAAGGTAAGGTTGTGGCCTTAGCAAATTAAAAACGTCCTGACAAATCAAAATTTCTATACTCAAATTTGAAGTTATTTTTCTCTCTATCTTAATTTGTGTTGTATGTTAATATCTGATTTCTTATAGTGTGAATATACAGTAAATGTAAGACTGTAACATTACAAAGTAAAATCTGGTTCATAAATCGAGGTCTGTGAACTCAGTTCCGAAGTATTTTCTTCTAGTTGCTTCTATTTATCGAGAAAGACAGTGTCTCTTGTTGCGCCCCTGAATATGAAGGATTAGCTTATTTTTATAATGTTACTTTTAAACCCTTTTGCTTCTAAGCTATTCAATTATTAATTTTACGGTTCTCGATGTTTGTGCTGCTTTATACTAGCACTAAGACTGTTTAGAAGAGGGAAGCTCTTTGTTCTTAAAGATCTTTCCAACTCAGGTCAATCACGTAGTTTCAATGTTGCCAGTTTCGCATTCGGGAGTAAACATAAATCTGAATTATGTGATTCGTTGGACACAAGAGAGGGTTGAAAGAAACTGTACTCCCCTTGTCTACTGCAAGCTAGCAAGGCAGTGATACAAGTGAGACAGCAGTATTAAAGTATGTTAAATAAACACTTGCAACCCTATAATCCATGTAATTCTTGCTTCTAGCATTGACGGTTTGTCACAAACATCAGATTAGTTTAATCCCTCCTTCAGCGTCGCACCACACAGCTGAACTCAAGCAAGTACCAATCAATATTTTTAAATTAAATTTAGTTTTAAAATGAATAAAGTACTTTGGTCCCAGTCTTGTCCGACAGTCGTGATATCACTTTTTCTACTACGTGTTGAAACGTTCCTAAACATGCTGGTAAGGGTCTATAGACAAGACATATAGTGTATGGTAAAATAAGTTCCGAACCATTACGTTGATTGAACTCTCGCCAGACTTGAAGGCGTGACCACGCACACAGAAAGCTATTTTTTTATGCTTAGATGAAGATAAGATAAAATGAACTGTATGTGCGGTAACAGCACTATGGCTTACGTCCGTCCCGAATTTTCTGCTTAGAGGGCATATACAATACGTAAATGACGCTATTATAGCACCTACAGCAGATATGATCACAAACTGCATATTTGTACGCTGGTGGCGCTGATATTCATTAATTCATATACGTGGTTTGCACAGCATACAGAGCAAAACCTCTACGAACTGAAAGAGGTATAGTTGGAATAATCGGACCGAATGTATTAATAGCAAACATGGATTATCTTCACGGACAAACAACATAGGGACGTGGATGCATGCGGAGCTTGTGTCATTTGATTGTTGTTATTGCATGGTGTCTTCGAACGTAAGCGGAAAGTGTCCAGGCACTTGCTGGTGAATGTTATCCCCCCTGAAATGAAGATAATGAGTAAATTCAAAGAGAGCTATGGTAGTTCCTCGGAAGCTTACAAAAAGTACGAAGGTTCTGCACAACGCGGTCGCTGCAGGCCAGGCTAGTAAACAACACCCACCAACCGGTGTACTTTAAATGAGGACCTTAGGTTCTTCCTTGGATCCGAACTAGAAACCAAGTATAGATACACACGTTAAACTCCGGAATATGCCAAGTTTAAAAAAAAATGGGCAGAAAACAAACTCATGATTAGTTTCAACCGGAAATTGGTTGGCAACATTGAAATACTGCATCATTCAAGACGGTTCTGACAGCCCTGAGCTAGTCTAGCGAAGATCTTTCCAACAACACCTCAAGCATCTCACTACACCTTTTAGTTCCTGAGATTTAATTTCTGGACACGAACGGAAGGACACCTGAAGCTGGATTAGAAGGTCGCTTTTTTGTTATAGCATCACTATCAACGGACCTAAAATAATGTTCATCCATATATTTTTCAAATATACACAAAGATAAATGGTCTAATCAGAAATGACTACATGCATTTAATCACACCCATTTTTAGTCAAAAATGACTGAATAGGTTATTGTATTTGACTACTTGCATGTAGTCTCGCCTAGAGGTGTGCAATGAGCGGATTTCGAGCGCCCGAAACACAAAAATACGTTTTCGAGCGAGCAGAGTATGATCGAACAAAATCTGCTCGAAAAGATTTGTTCGAACACTTTTGCTCGAAACTTTTTCGAGCGCTCGAAAGTCCTGGAATTTCCCCTTCCCCTCCGTTTATCTTGGTAAAGGACGTAATACACAATGTTGCCAACTGTGATACTATTATTCTTATCATAGTATAATTTCAACTTTATAGCTTTGATACAACAGATAATTAATTAAGTGCTAAAAAACTATTAACGTGATTCAATAGGTATTTTAACTCCAACATTTCTGGGAGCTCCAAGGGACGCTGACTACAATTCCGAGCCTAAAAATGTTAAAATTTGTAATCCAAGACCGCGGCATCGCGAAATATCATCATTGTAAAAGAGAGTCTGATGAGGAGGGGGGGGGGAGTTCATTACCAAGACCAAAAATATACAATTTTAAAATCCAAGATGGCGGCAGCGCGAAATGTCACAATTGTTAAAAATCATCAGAATTTAGTGAAATTTTATATGTGGGGGCTTGAAGGAGCCCTGTATCCATTACCGAGGGCAAAAATATACACTTTTTAAATCAAAGATGGCGGCAGCGCGAAATGTCGTATTGCTAAATATCATTAGATTTCGTGAAATTTTACATGTGTGGGCTTAAAAGAACCCTGAGTCCATTTCCGATGGTAAAAATATACACTTTTGAAATCCAAGATAGTGACAGCGCGAAATATCATAATTGTTAAAGTCATCAGTTTTCGTTAAATTTAATATGTGGGACTTCGAAGTGCTGCTGAATTCAATTCCGAAACTATAACTGTTGAATTTTGGGAAATTTCAAAATTGTTAAAAATCGGATATTCGTTCGATTCCTTTGTCAATGAGAAACCGAAAATGGCGGCAGTTTGGAATGTGATAAAATGTTCAAAATTATCAGATTTCTGTTAAATTCCATATGTGGGTGTTCCGAAGAACGCTGATTACGAATCCGATCCTAAAAATGTTGAACTCCAATATGAGCAGAGCAAAATATGATAATTGTAAAACTATTTTAATTTTTCCTGAAACTTTAAATCCGGATCTTTCAAGGCACTCTGAGTTCGATTCCTGTTCCAAAAATGTTAAATTCCAAGAGGGCGGCAACCCGAAAAGTAATACATTCTTAAAAATTATCAGATTTTGTAAAATTCCATAAGTGGGTGTTCCGAAAGACGCTGATTACGAATTACAGCCCAAACATATTGAATTTTCAAATCGAAGAGGGAGGGAGTGTGAAATATTCTGATTGTTAAAAAACATTTGATTTTCGAGAAAATTTATATTTGGGGCTTTCATGGGACGATGATTACAAATTTGAGACCAAAATTAATAAAATGTGAAATCCAAAATGGTTGTAGTGCAAAATGTTATAATCTCTAGAAATTATCCGATTTTTGTGAAATTTCATATCCGAGGCTTTCAAGGGGCCGTGAGTTTTATCTCGAGGCTAAAGTGTTTAAATTAGAAAATAAGACGGTGGCAGAGCAAAATATTGTAATTGTTAAAAAATAATCTAATTTCGTGGAATTTTTCCCGTGATTTCTGAGATTTCTGGGTTAGATTCCTAGACTAAAATGCTAAAATTAGAAATTCACTCCAGTAGGACACAGACGCGTTTTGAATATTTTTTTTAATTCGTTGATTAACAGTTATTGGTTAAAAAGTAAGTTTAATTTTAATCATACTTCACCAAATGTTTGATACCCCAGTAGCATATTCAGGTTGGTCGGTTATGGGAACCATATCGTTCCACATCCAAAATGCGGACGAGAGAGGGGCCTCGTTTGAGACCACGTCGATCGATGTGGGATCGACACCGATTATCGATATCACTAATTTACCTATTTTCTAAAACTATATTTTGCAAAGAGTAAATCGATTTTTACAAACCTTTTTTTCATAATGAATAAATTTAAATTAAAAATAGAGCATTCGTCATGACATTATATCGATTCATGTCGTTAACCGATATCTATATTGATCAATGTCGATCGATATGGGCAAACCGATGTTTATTCAAGCAATGGTATATCGTTCTGGTGATAAAGTATATAACTTCATGCTGTTGTCAACACGCGGTCAGCTTTGTTTGGTGACAAAGTTGTTCACAATTTAAGCATGTTAAAGTGCAGAAACAACATGTTCTTCCACGAGAAGGGCCCCAAAAATAAAGTGTTGAAGTTGATTGTGTTTTTCCCAAGGATTCTTTGATCACTGTAAGTAAATAGACA